>CM073776.1:84193214-84395984 GCA_037158775.1 Hetaerina titia | reverse complement strand
GATAGACGTGTTTTGGAAAAATCTAAATGTTGTCATTCAACTGTTATTTTTTTAATAAAAAAGCATGCCTGATCTAAAATGAAATAACTTCTCCTAGTGAAGAAAGAGGAAATGAAACTCGGGATTCCCCGTCCCCTTACAACTGATTAAATGAAAACGTGCAGTTCCTAAAGGAGCAAGGATGTTTCATCTCCTGAAAATGAACGGGAAACCTTCAGAATGTTCGGCTTTACGAAACACCAACTTCATCTCCAGTCGCCCACCTAGAACTTGTGCATATTACCTGAATGTCCGAAGCCGGAGGTATTCTACTTGGTCCGAGGAAGTAGGCAACTAGGTCTGCGCAAAAATTAAGGTTTTCTCTCAGAAGAAGAACACATCCAACGAACGATCAAGAAAGTTCACTTACATCCGCAACTGAAAAGGTGTGGGGGGGGGGAGCGGAAGTGAAACGTTCGGAGGGTAGAGAATTGAGGTTAAAGAAAAAGGTAAGAAGAATCAGTTCGCCTTGCTCGACGCAGGAGGAGACGGACTGATGCCCTCTCTCTTCCTTTGAGTGAGCGAAAACCCTTGGATCCCTCCATGTGCTCTTTATTTATTTTTTCCGGAGGAAAATAAATCTTGCAGGAAGGAGGCAAGAGAGGAATGGGGAGGGAAAGAGAAGAGGGAGGGAGAGAGAGAGAGAGAGAGATGAGTCGATAAGGTGGGACGTTCGGGTCGTGTTTTGTTCCGAAATGCTCCCAAAGGTATTTTATGGCCCGACGTCTTGATCGGGAGGAGAGGGGAAGCAAAGGGTGGGAAGGGAGTTGAGGGCGTGGAAGAGTAAGGTTGCAGATCCTAGCAAGGAGGAAGGGAAATGGAGGGTTTTAAGTCCGTATATGTGACTGCTTTCTTGTGTGAGAGAGAGTTAGGGGATGTTGGAAGTCAGGGTGTCGAGGGATACGTATGCGAGCTGAAGGAATGCGGAGGTGGAAGGCGCCGTCGGCAGGGCATGGAGAGTCAAGAAGGCCAAGGAAGGGGAAGAGAGAGAGAAGGGAGGTGAGGGATAGGAATCTTCCCGCAGGGTCTCTCTGCCTTCCCGGAGAGAACTGACTTGCAACGCTCGCCCACCTCCCACTGATACGAATGGCGGGACGCCTGTTGTGTATTGTCTGAGGGTCATTCGACATCTTGAGGTCTGCATCTGGTGGCCGCAGTCACCGTTCCCTGGAACTTGGAAACCGGATCTCTCGTACTTTGCCGACCCGAAATTCCTCTTAGATATTTGTCTCCCTGCTCTCCTTTACACCGTCCGGGGACTCATTTCGATAACTTCACGGTCAATCATTTTCACCTCTACCTTGACACAACTTTCGTTTCGCCATGGAGAAGCGTGAAAAGAAGGACGATGGATACGCCAGGCATCACAGAAAATAAAAGGACATTTTCTATTTAAAATGAGTTATTAAACACGATTCTCTGTGCATTGAAATGCTTCCAAATTGAAACATAGTATGGTTTTTAAGTTGTACTTGGTAAATCTGTTTGAGAGTTTTAGACTGTACTCAAATGTCTCGATGCTTGCCGCAGAATGCATATATAATTATTGAATTGAATTTCATTAGTTATTTAAGCATTGGAGTCGGTTAGAATGCAGGTTGAAATTGTAGTTTGAAATTGAAATTGAATCAACATATTTCATTTTAGTCGCTTATGATAGGAATAAAACAGTTCTTAAAAAATGAAAAATATTATGAACTAAGTAATTCAAGCTATTTACATCGGCTCCAGGGAAGTGAATTTGGAATGTAATGAGAAAGTCTACTTGAGTGAGAATTTTTACTTACGTACATTGCTACCTATTAACGAAAGTTAAATGTTAACATTAAACGGGAGTTCAAACATTGGTTGTTTTGCTTGAGGCAATACTAGACCTAAGAAAGAACGGAAGAAGAAAAATGCGAATAGTATTTTATAAAGTAAATAAAGTCCCTTTCATAGCACTGATATTAAAAATGATAAAATAAGACTTCCTGTCTATGAAGTTGCCGGGAGGCGTATGCAGAAGGCAAATAGACTTTATAAGGGTGGGAGAAAGGCATCGGAATGGAATGAAACTAGCGAGTAAACACCCATGTGTAGGGATACTGAATGGAGATCATCCTACTGTTTTGACAGATCCGCAAATGAAGCTAAAGTTAGTAGAGGGAAGGGAGAAGCCCAAGAACCAATCCAATTAGGACGGATTTTGTGGTTAAAAAAACAATATGATTAGTAGAATTTAGAGTGGAGAAGAGAATTAGCAGTGGAGAATAAAGTATATATAATGAGGCTAAACAGAAAAGTAAAAAGAAAGAAATAATCAATTAAATTTTGTTATTAATAAGTTTAGATTGGGAAAGAGGCCAATTAATTACTATAGTCGTGCAAAGATGGAAGGTGGAAGACAAGTTGACTCATTGAAAAAGGTAAGATGATCTACTTTAGCGAACTGTTTAAATTAATGTAACGGAGGGAGAAGGAAGTGCTTGGAGACAAACAGAGCAAGTGAGGAAAATAAAAAAAGTCTATATGTATGTATACAAATAACTTGTACATTGAATAACTAACCTCTAATTGTGAAAAAACAAAAAAGAGCAACTAATTAGTTGCATATGCATAATATAAAGGAATTTTATCAAGAATAGTGCTATATTTTGGTTCTGCGCAAGAACCAGTGGAATTACAGAAATACTTCGTAAATAAAGGACCAAAGGATAAAAGTAATATACACTTCATATTTACCGGTGTGAAGAATTAGTCGATGTTTTAAAAAAAAATATAACGTAGGAATTTGGTCTAAGAGAAAGAAAAAGAGATATGTGAGGAGTAGAGAACAATAGTTTTGACCTTGCATGCATCAGAGATTTAGTGGAGAGTTATTAATAAAATAATGACAAGTAAAAATAATGTGAGAGAGCGTAGCAGAGGAGCAGTTTTGGCAGAGAAGAGTAATGCGTGTACGATATGAATTGCCATGGTGGGTGGTGAAATCTATATTGGAAAGTTATATGGACAGAGGAAAAAGTGTAACCTTGCGATTTATAGATATGAAGAAGAGCTTGATTGCGTGCTATGGAGAAAATTGTTGAAACCATTAAGGGAGTGAATTGGAAAGGAGGTTCATAAGACATAACACGGAACAGAAAGCGGAGAAATACAGAAAGTAGTGCTTTGAAATAGGAAGGGAAAGTGAGAGAAAGGGCAGTATATCTAAAAAATTTTTGAACTTTTAGAACTGAGAAAATTGTAGGGGAACACGGGTAGGGAACGAAGGAAGTTGATATTGGTGGGAGAACAATAAAATGGTACAGGCGGGCGAATGACATGATCTCTTTTTGGAGAAAGGAAGATTTAAGACGTTGATACATCTGGGAAAATTGGAAGTGGGCTGTGGAATGAAATAAATCAGAAAAAAAATAATTGTAAGCAAGACATAAAGAATGATTTATAAACCAAAGATATGCAAGTGGGAGCAACAAGAGTGACAAGAAAACAAAGACTCAGAGATACTATACTCTAAAAACGAAAATTATATCAAAGAAAGATTTGTCATGTCTATGGAAAAAAAGCTTTTCATAAGTAAAGCAACAGGATATAGAAAAGTAATATGGAATCCCTACTAAAGCTCTACTTATTTTCCGCATGAATGTGAAACGTGAACGTTACTAAAAGAGGGGTTGGAAAAATATGAGAGTTAGGAAATATTTGACCTGGAGAGGAATATTAAACGCCAGATTTACCAGAAAATAAATAAAAAAGAGTAATTTAGATACGCATATTAAGCCACATAATTTTTATCGTTGAAGGTACAAAATGTCGACCCAGCACACTCTAACATACTACAATACTATACAACACAAACACAGAAACTGAAACATATAAAAGAGGGACTCACTGGTTCTCGAATTTTCGGTGGTGCAATTTCGAATCGAATTTTCTGCGTTTGTGTCGACTAGTTAGTCCATTTACATTATATATATATATATATATATATATATGCATATATACAGAAAAAAATTCAAATATATATATTTTTTTATGTATAATATATATGCATATAACTTTCGCACATTTATGAATTTCTGTTGAGAGGCTTGGTGTAATGAAATCTTCGATAGCTTTACAGGAAAAATAAACGACTTCCGACTTAAGAGTAAACGTCTCCATGTGACAAAATAACAATTAATTATTGTGATTCTGATCGCAAATCCGTATGGTTCTTGGTTCTTGTAGTTGCACCTCAATGCATTATTTTAATACGAGAATTTCAATGGAAGAAAGTTTGATTTTTTAATTGAAAATCAATCAGCGATTTTAACATTTGCATTTGGGAACATTTCAGTAATCTACTTATCCATCTCTATGTTCATTTTTTAGTAACCTCTGTATTTATTCACATAGTACTGTTAGCGATATTTCAATCGAATATTTATATTGAAATTGTATTCTTTATTTAATGTCAGTATATAGTTTATGAGATTCCATATAGCTTCCATATGTATAAGAATTGTAAAATTAAGACCATTCCAGTTACTCAGTTCATTGCTACTCATTTGAATGTAATGATTTTCAGACGATACTCGAGAGTATAAGTAGTGCTTTCACGTTTTGGATTTTTCAGTTAAATTTATGGGATGGCACGACTCCATCATGTCGGAGTACCAATGTAATTGCTAAAACCAGAATTGTACGTATAGTATCCTGAAATTGCAGAAGACATAAGGCGACAGCGGCGATGCGTTTCCCTTAGGGATGCATCACATATTAATTTTAACAACAATTGGTACATATTGTCCGTTCTGATTGCGCCAATAATTACGAAGTCGGTAATTCGCCGATGATCCTACCATATAACTACTGGTGGGAAAACTAAAACTATTCAGTTTTATCAGACGCATTTATTTGAATTAGCTAAAAGTTTCCATATCTGTATCAAGATCAAAAGTGGTTGAGTTTAAAGTGCTTTGAACCGACGCATGAATTAATGTTTTACTACCTGTAGGTGGTTGTTTTTGATAAAATTGATGCAGAGATAAATTAATGTATTTGAACGAAGTATTCAATTAATATTGTGGTATTTTGGTTTTTTTCAATTATTCAGAATATACATTAAATTTTATAATATTTTGATGAAATTCAAGAGCAGTCGATGCTGTCATTTTCTGCCAGACAATGACAGTATCGAGATGAACCGGTTTCCTTTCGGAAAAAAAATATTGAAAGGACATACTAGTGTAACCTAGGGTCCATAAATCACTTCAATTTTTTTTATGTGA
Source organism: Hetaerina titia (assembly GCA_037158775.1). NCBI lineage: Eukaryota > Metazoa > Arthropoda > Insecta > Odonata > Calopterygidae > Hetaerina > Hetaerina titia. Next base: position 84,390,687 of record CM073776.1, on the reverse strand, counting down.
ATGGTGTTAATTTGTTCCTCAAGCATTATTGTAATTTCTCAATTCTTCAGATTGAAAGTGTAAATGTATGAGCTACTTCAATTACGTTATCACCTACCACGATACAGGAAGACTAAGATATAAATAAATTGAACTTTGAGGTCATACGCGTAAATTAGACGAGTTAAAACATGTCATTCATATTGGAACTTTTGCTTATTATTATGTTTGCTATTCGTGGCAGAGGAAGAAAGAAAGCAGTCAGGAGAATTTTGAAGAAGTCACGGCAGGTGAAGGATAGGACGTTTGAATGTGAGCAATGCTGAAATGAAATCCTACGCTGAAGTCGGTAAAAGAGAGGAGAATTTGGGAAAGCGGGGTTAAGAGAGGAAGAGAATAAGCATTTTAGACGTAATTGAGAAGGGTGCAGAGGTGGATAACGAAGTGGTGGTGGTATCTGTATGAAGTTTCAGGATATTTCGTGCGTTAAATTGGTGAATCTTTTAATGCAGATACAGCTGGTCCATCAAATACCTATCCTAACTCGGTAGACTGCTGAAAATTACAGTAATAGAGTAGGGTTTACTCCATTCATGGATATTATATGCATGGCCTACTTTATAAGTATAAATCGTATGAGATTAACAGTAGCCTAACCGCATTGAAAGTAAAAGGCAAGTGGATCGTGGAAATAGTCGATGAGTATTAACAATTCGATTTTCTACAGGTGATTCGCAATGATGGTAAAAAAAATATGTGTTAAAATATCAAAACTACTATTTAGCTTATCAGTTGACTCATTTTCGTAGCAAATTCATATTTGAAATTATCAATGCAATTCCATAAAAGAGTATCATTATAATTAATTCCAAATGTTGCATTTTTAAGTTTTAATTAGACTGACTTGGACACCGATATCAGTGGTACCTAGTCGTAAGTATCCACAAGGGAATTCTATAGGATAAGGTTAGTTAGTGTCCAGGTTAGTGATAAAATAGAAAGTGTGAGGAATGGTCCAAAGCCAGAATTAATTCACGACTAAATACGATTGTGTTGAAGGTACGAAATAACGTACTATCAGTTAGTCGAAAATTCACATATTTTTAAAGGAGCATATTGTTTAAAAAAGGAATTACACCAGTCATAGAGAACGAATATTTTTCCTATGTGGTGCCACTTAATAATGAACATGCCTGGGGATGAATGTAGAAAAAAATATTTGGGCGAATGAGGATTTTTATATCGAAATAAGAAAACACGCTTGGGAATAAATCTGGACTCTCTTCGTTTTTTCTGGAGTGAGAAAAAAGACCTCTCGAATAGGAGAAGAGAATTTGTGGAGTTTAATCAGACGCAGGTAATCTTGTGTGGTAAATAGAGCTACTTGAAGGGAATGAGCTCCTGGAGGCATAGAGAAGAGGTATTCCGCTCCCCATTTCCCCGATCGCTAAACACCCACTCATTTGCGGTGCTGCAAACATTCCAATTCACTTCTGCAAGCACTGAAAAACACGAGCAATCAAAGTCTTAGAACGGAAGTACTAGCATCAGGAGTGGAATTCACTAAGGGAATTGAACACCCGTTCACTAGTGCACGGAAACGTATTAAATGGGTTGCTAAAGATCGGGCATGAAGCATCTTAGGAACGAGTCAAGCCTGGATGGATGAGGAGCACTGTAGATTGGAGCCACATCGCAGCACGAGGAAGAGTGCATGAGGGTTGCTTTCCTCGAAATCACTCTTTTTTTAAAAACATTAGCGGTAAACGATAGCCACAGTCGACTGCTCTCCCTTTAATTTCAAGCTGAGGTCGAATGTGTATTACGAAATTTCCTACAAATCAAGGGTGAAAATGCTGACGGTAAAATCCATTAACCAATGTTGGACTCCTTCCAATAAGCCGTGCAGAAGAAAACGGTTTCCGGAAATAACTCATGTAGCACATATTTCAAGACATCCAATATTTTTATATTTATGGTAGAAAATTTTTTCACGTGTCAAAAAGTGAATGATATTTAGGAATACGGAGGAGGCTAATAATGAGTCTCCAACGACTCGAGTTCACGCTAATAACAAAAGAGTATAATTGAAGAAGACATAGGGAAATTAAAACGGCTGCAATAGAGAGATAGCACATTTATTTGGGTCAAAATATTTCTGGTGTGTATTCACCTCCTGCCACACACCCTCGTACTGGCTTACAGGGCACTAAAATATGCAAAATAAAATGTAGACATTTCTAGTAAATGTTACGATTTGAAACTTTTTCATTATTTCCAGAAAAATACATTGTGCGAGAGGGACATCGTACATTGAGACAAAAAACAGTTGTAAACTGTAATTATCTTGTTAAATTCAAGCTATTTTTTATTATTTTCCATAGTTATTATGCTGCATTCTTTCTCTGTTGAGCAAAATATAAACCTCAAAATGATAATAAAAAGAAGATGGTAGTAGAGTTCAAATATTTCCTTGGAAGTTGTACATCAAAATAAGTGACAATTCTATGATAAAAATATACCAACTATACAAAGGAAATGATTCAATTTATCATTTTCGGATATTTAAATGTCATATTGTAGTACCATAGCCTTGGTTTGATTTGATGCATAAATTGGTAAAATATAATTGTCAAAATAATAACTTATCGCTCTCAAGTTAGTCCAGTTCTTGTAAAGCAATTTAAGGAAATATAATACGGTATAAAAATAATTCAATCGGTCGATGTGGTGATAGAATTTATGCCTAGTGATTGTAGTATTTTATTTTCCTCATTAAAATCGTAAATATTTGACGCAATTAGTTGACGATAACAGTGATATATCACTGTTATCAAGCTCATCAATAAGCTTGATGATTGGTAAGCCATAAGTTTACCTGTTTATCTATTCGCATGCACTCAATCTCAATACTATTTGTTGCACTCTACTGTTGTCGTCTTACTTTGAGTTACAAATTCAGTAGAATCGACAAGACGCGGCAATTTCTTTGTGGCTGTTCACAAGTCTCCCCTGATACTCGGACGAGTTATGTCATTAGCCACGTCACTTCACACTGAAATTCAGCTACGGCAGCAGTAGAGGCAAGGTTTCCCCGGAAGTCATAGTCCATTTTGCCTAAAATCCTTGGTTGAATTGGGAGTAGCTCTCCTCATTTTGTTCATATTTCCTTTTTACGTGAATCTTGCTGGCCTATTGTATTTCCTATTCAGTTCCTCATTGTATTCCTTCCATCTCTCTTGAATCTTCCCTGTTCAATTAATAATATTCCTCACTTATCTCTGGTAGTTTTCCCTGATTTTCCATTTATTCTTCCTTACAGTGCTTTCACCGTTGCGTCAATGTTCCAACAAAGAAGTAAACTATGTATTCGACCCTAAGTAAATGTTAATTATAGTGTTGAAATAGTTATTAATCCGATTTATGCGCATTACATGCTCTCATTTTAAGCTTTAATTCATAACTGCACTCATAAAAAGATTTGAGGGGCAGTTTTATCTTTCCTGAACTGGAAGTCTCTCGAATTTCCTTGATCTTATTCACGCTCAGACCCCGTCTGAAATTTCTGCTTCAAATACGGTCCAAACCTTCCCGCATCGATCGCTATACCAGAAAAGAACCCTCACATCCAATATCCCTACTTACCTTTTTCGTTATTCTCACAACCTCACCACCAGCGGATGGCATTTACCTTCGTTTCACTTGCTCAACATTCCACTCCTCCTTTCTCCTCTTTCCAACTCTCCTCCCATTCTTTGCTCTCGCTCTCTCATCCTTCCTCCCTTCCCTTTCTTTGCTCACTTTAATTCTCTCCGCATCCATATTACGGCATCCTCGCTACTTCCACCCCACCCTCCGCAGCTCCCCAAATCCGCTCTGGCACTGAACTGCAGTCGTTAGGTTTTATCTCGGTGCTGACTCTGCATCTCTGATTTCGATTCTCAGAATATGTTTTCATAGTTTTTCGCGTATTTAATACGTGAATAGCGATCCTGTCGCACAATCTAAAATTCATTTGCTGTGTAAATTTCGTCTTCTCTTTTAAAATAGATGGGAGAGGAGGAAGTCACAAAGAGAGGGAGAGAGAGAGAGAAAAAGAGAAGAAAGAGGAGGAGAAAGAAATAGAATAATGACTGTTAGAGGAAGTTTGCCTTTATGCCAAGGAACAGTAGTTCCACACAGTTTTAACAAGTAGTGCATTATGTATGGGTGAAAGAACCATTTTGAATTCGTGGCGGAAAGTGAAAGTTCATTTAAAGAGAAAATTCCATTAAAAGTTGTATATTTTCCCCTCTCCCTGAATTCTAACTTAAACCTTAAAAAGAAGAACGGCTCACCCCAACCAATTCTTTAAGCGAAATTGAAAGAAGTTTTTGTATAAAATATATATGATGCAGCTTCTAGTAGAGATCGTTTTGAACATTACTTTGGTTTACCTCTTCTCGATTTAATGTATGTCGCTCAATAGCGCTTCCAGCATTGTAAGAGCTTCTGTTAATAAAATCAATATAACGTACCTTCGCGGTAATCCGTTCGTTATTTCAAGACGTTCTACTTATTTAAAGGACTTGGAGGTTCCTCAACAACTTTTTACTTCTAATTACCGTGAGAACTTCTTCTTCCTTTGTCGTAAATTATTCCTTTACACATTTCTTCGAAACTTTTGCCCGTCTAGAGAGACTACTTTCTCAAGCTCTCTCAACCGCGTGTACCCAGTGTTCTCCCTTCTATCACACCCTTCAATAACCTACTACCTTTAATATTTCATTCATATGTTTCTTCTACCTTTTTCAGTTTTCCCACTGCTACATCGGGTCTCCAACCACCATATTAAAAACCTCAGCGTTTGTCTGTCCAATTTCATCTCCTCCATTCTCCGCCACACCTTCGCCTCAAAAGATTCCAATCTGAGCTCATTCTTTTGCCTCAAAAACCAAAATTGGAAATTAAAAACAAGGAAATGTGATATTAAAATTAACTATACTTTAACAACTTAACAATACATTTCCTTTCTATTTAACTAAATTTCTGCTGCCTAAGATACCTCTCTGGTTGATATTTATATTTTATTCTTCCTTCTAAGTTAGCCAATTCAAGTTCAGTTGGAGATAACATAGATTATGAGAGAAAATAAATCATTCGCTGTAATAACTAAAAGGAATACAACTATAAAAAACTAAGATAAAATTAGGATATGGAAGGAACAAGGCTAAAAGGCTGTATTTGACAGAGGAAATAATAGCAATTCCAATGAAACACAAAACTAAAATAATAAGAGGCGTATTCAAAAAGTAAAGACCCTTTGATTTGTATCGAATTGTTTCAGGCTCAACTTTGTGGAAGTTCACGTTCATTAAATGACAAACACAATGTCTATTTCCGCTGTTCTTTACTTTCCGACTAGTTGCAACGCAACGCAAGGTACAAATTTGTATCTGATGATGACACCTAAGCGTTGAAACTAGTCGTACGAAAATAAAGAACAGTGGAAATATACATTGTGTTCTTCATTTAATGATCGATTGATTAATATGTATATGTATATATACAGACATGCATATGTATACGTAATGTAAATGGAATTAGCAATATTAGACAAAGACAGAAACACAGAAACACGTATAAAAGAGAAACTCACTGGGTGTCAAATTTTCGCCGGTCTAACCACCTTTCTCAAGTGGAGGAAGAAAGCACTAGATGGAAGGAGAAGGTGGGAAAAGGTATTGGAGGGGAAGAGTTCGGTGAAGGATTTTTAAAAGGTGGGGATGATAAGGATGGTGTTGGGGGCGGAGGGGGGATAAAATTATGTGTAAAAAGGGATAATTAATGGCTAATATATGCCTGGGCGATTCCAGGAATCCAGGAGTCAGATGAAAGCTTGCTCTATTGTTTTGCGTTTCAGTGGAGGGTCTGAGGGTGGGAGGGATGCTAAGATGGATACTTTATAGCATTGGTCAAAGGGAGTGTTGTGTTCGGAGGCGTGTATGTGGATTGGAAGCCTACCAATCAGGGAAGAATTCTTGCATGAGGCTCGATGGTTATTCATTCTAATATTAAGGGGTGTGGTACACTGTCCAATATAAAAGGCAGGGCAAAGTTGGCACTTCAGAAGGCAAACTACATTGCTGGAGGTACATGAGGAGTAGGGAATTGGTGGGAGAGAGTTAAAGAGCGGGTGGGAGAGGGATGGGATTCTGGTTTGGCAAATAGGATATGTTTTTAATCTAGGTTTATTACAGGGCCTGGCAGTGGTTTTGTGACGGGGCGAGGTTTTAAGGAGTTGATTGTTTGATTTGAGAAGATCTGATAAATTGCTGGGCATTTGAAAGTGGCGGAGGGGCATTTGGGAAAAAGTTTGACAGTAGAATTATGGTTTTTGAGGAAAGGGTAGAGGTCTTTTAGGATTAATCTCAGAGTTTCTAGACCAGAGAGATATGTGGTACAGATTGAAAGAGGGTAGATTGCGGTGGTGGAAGGTTTGGGAGGGTGAACATGTCTTTGCATCCTCTTGTTCAGGAGGGATTCAGGATAACATCGATTGAGGAGGGAATGGCGTACATTTGAGAGGAAATTATTCTATCCGTTGCTTGCTCTATGTTGACTACGCTTCTTCCTACCTCTTTATTTAATATTACGGTAACCCCTCGCTGGCTCTCGTCCCCGCCGCAGTATATTATTCCATAATTATCACTCCAGTAATCCCCGCTATCCTTCCGTCTCACCTCACATAGACCTAAAACATCTATATTACCTCTTTCCATCTCTCGCTTAATATTCTCTAATTTGCCTGTCCTCAACATTGTCCTGACGTTTCATGAACCTATTTTAACTACTTTCGTCTTCTTCTGCGTCTTCTGTCCTGCTGCTGTTATTTCTCCCCTGCATGGGTTTCGCGGGATGACGACCGCGGAAGCCTTGCCTCCCCCGCTGCCGGGCACGACATACGGCCGCTTGGGCCGAATCCCGCAGTTGCCAGGACTCAATTTCCCTCTTGTCCCCATCATTTGGTCTTGGGATTGATAATTAAAGTAGTTTTCCGTTGCCTTCCTTAATAGTGTTTTTAACGTGACACCATCACTTAATGACCGCCCCACTGGGGTCAGACCCCTTTGTAACCGCCTCACTGAGGAACAGACTGCGTGGACTACCTTTCGTCTGGCTCCTAACCTTCAACCTATCTGGCATGGGTGCCCCTACCAGGAGCAATTATTATTACTCCCACCACCACAGCTCTAGAGGCCATGGGAAAGCAGAAGCCCTTCCACCACGTCATGGTTGTAGTCCATGGGAGGGGTAATAGACCTCAAACATCCATATTTGCTCATTTCATCTCTCACTTCAAATTATACTGGTGGGCTGCTGCTGTCGGTTTTGCTTTACATAAAACTAAAGAGAAAATGAATGAGAAAAACTTGAAGTGAAGCTAGGTAAGACTAAGAAGAACCATGTAGGCTGGATATGTCTTGAGATAAAAGTTTTTAGAAACATAATATGATGAGGGAAAGATTGAAGTTAAATCTCCATGGATAATGTTAAGGGGAAAAATCGTGGCTAAATAGAGAGTGATTTATGAGGAAGGAACTATAATGGGGTAAGGGATTTAGCTTTATCCGTACCGTAGTCATCCAATCTTTGAAATAAAACTGTTGTTAACAAGCGAATAAGATCAAATATTACGCGGTATTTTATTTCTTGAAGTTAAAATAATGTTATGCATTTATCTTTCGGTAGTTCCTCGGGAAAATATGAAGCTAATCAAGGAAATTCCATTAGTTTAAATGAGTATTAGCGAGAATTTTAAGAAAAAGAAAGAAATATTATTTCTAACATTAATATTAAAAAAAATAATGTCATAAATTATCCTGAATTGAAAACATGGATAAGCGAAAAAAGTTTGATAACTTTAAAAGTCATGCTCTTAATAAGAATGATTGCTTTAAACATACAGTCCAATGCAGTATGAAATTTTGACCGACCGATTTTTGAGAAAGAATTCAAATGATATACATTCTTATCCCAGCTTTAATAGCTAATTTAAAGTATCTACATAATGGGAATTTTAAAAGCGCTCTCGTTTGATTATAATAGTAATTGAGCAATAAAATGTACCCGACAAATGTGAGTGATTTTTACTTTTGTGAACCTGTGTGGAGGATCACTGGGAGCAACTAGTTGTATCTATGCATTCATTTTCTCTGGAAATCAAATAGATACCTAATTCCTATAGATTTGTTAAAACAACAACTATTGTTTTCTGAGATGACTTTAATCCCGATGATTTTGACTGAACCATTGTTTACCCATTACTAAAATAACTGGTCGATTAGGCCATAGATTGTTAAACAGATGTTAGCCAATTGCATGAAGTATCTGTAATCCATATACCGATTTATGGATAGTCTGTTGCGAGAGCCTTATAGTAAGGCGGCTTTGCATGTCAAATTGTCAATGGTGGAACCAATTAAAGGAATTAAATTCCGTTAAATAATAGGCTACAGTTTAATTATCTCATTTCAAACTACAGCCAGGATACCTAAAAAGATATTTCCAAATAATAAAACAAATTCGTTGATGCAGATAAATAAGATGGTGGCTTATATAAGCTCTACAATTATCTAATCTCCACAAATCTCTCAAAATCTAATGCATTTTAATGTGAAATTTCGGTTGTTCAATTTTATTGACGAGTTCCAATGATTTCTTCCAGTCGGGCATTTTATATGGCATAACTGTATTTAACTGTAGAGGAAAACATCCATATCCACGATGAATTTCAGAGGCTATCCCAGGTGGTGATGGCCAAGGACAAGAGAGATCTTTTCTGCTTTGGACTTAGGAAGAATATTGATTTTAAAAAAATAAGAATGGCCTTGCGCAACTTGGCAGCCCAATTATCCACTCCAAGAATAAGGGGGTTCTAGTAATAATGTAAAGGATCGTGCCGAAATGAAAGAACTGGCCTTTTATTGCTTGAAATTTCGTGAGAACTCATTTCCAGTGGCAAATTAAACTTTTGTAACAATCTAATCTTGCCACCAAAAGTAATTTGCGCTATACAATGGGCGAAAAACGTTTTCTTTTGTAGGAATCTAATTCGTTTCTATGTATACTGAATTAATATTCCCATTTTCTGACCTTCTCAATATCACATTCAAAGCAAACCATCCTTTATGGGAAGCTTTCTTTAATTATACTTTTGACGCCCAGTAGTTAGTTCATAAATTCCTTGTTCCATGGTTACTTATTCTAAATTAGGAAATAAATAAAATTATACATAAGCGATTTAAAGTAATAATACCCTGTGACTAACATTAAAAAGTTATTTATGTCAATTTTGAGAACAGGGTTTAATATTTTTAAACATTTGCTATAACTTTTACGACTGCGTTCAATGTGTACAAATATTTAATAACATATAATTATTTTTCTAGTTCTACTATTAAGAGGCTACTAATGATTTTATGTACCGCATATCAAGAAAATTGCTTATGAAAATTTGCAAAATAGGATAACATTCTTTGGTAGATGAAATAGAGTTTTACTATGACTTTGAAGCTAGTGTACTATAAAACTTCACATTTTAGGAGCGTGGTTGGTGTTGCCTGTTTTTCTCTCTCTCCCGTCACGAGTGGGTCACTTAGGTTAACGGAAATCAACGTTGTTTTGCACTTCATTTAACTCCGCATTCTATCATACGCAAGATTTAGCTATGTTTTCGTTGGTCCGAACAAAAATATATAGACGTACGTATATTGTTTGGTTTATTCTTCTGCGTCCTCGAAAACCCTCGTTTTTGTGATTTTTTTATATTGCATCTCGTTACGTTGATTTGGTATTCATTAATATTTGAAATATGTGCATGCTCTAAACGTCAATAATACAACGATTCAGTTTTTAATCGTTTTATTATATCTCGAAAAAAAAAGTGTAAAAAGAAGTCAAAGTTGAATTCATAATATTGGACCAGAAAATGGTGTGTGATGCCAAATTTTAGCTGTGCACATCTCTCGTTAGTCCTGAAAAAACTAACCCGTAATATCCCTTACCTGAAATCATTTTGATGGGTAGTCACCAAGTATGTTGATATTTTACACTCCGAGGAGACAACTCTCATACGATGGTTAATGACGCTGCAGTCATTGTAACCTATAGTCTTTCCCCTGACTCGTTTCGTCAACTCATTTCATTTTCCTCCGATTTATCTCCTTTCCCATCTCCGACTCCGTTCAAGCCCAATCCCACCTTATCCCCATCCGACTCCCCCGCGTTTTATTTCTTCATCCGCCCTCCAAATCACGGTCCTATTCCCCTACGCATTTGGGAAGCCATCCCCGTCCCTCCCCCTCCGACTTCTACCCTCCCTACAAAAAATAAACCACCGCGCTCCCAGCCCCACGATACTGGCCAAGAGTCCTTCTTCGTCACTTTCCCCCATCCCCATTTTGATCTTCCTTCCCCATATCCCTATGTCCACTCCGACCCCTTCTCCCCACTCCCTCCTCTCTATTTAGTGCGCCTCAGGGACGATGGGAAAGGGGGGGAAAGGATGGCTGGGGCTGGGAGGGAGGGATTGGATGCGGGAAGAGAGATAGGAGAATGGTGGTCGTGAGGATTCTCAGAGAGAAATGGAGAGAGAGAGAGAGACTTTGCATTCGGAGAGTCCGGTCATTTCTCACAGGCTGGAGTGAGGAAATCAATAAGCCAACAAACCGCATAATCCCCACCTACGGTTCTAATTAATTTCCTCCCTATCCCAATCCTCCTCCCTTCACTCCACACAGAACCAATTCCTTTCGTTCTCCGAAACGCTCTCTCCTCTCCTGTGGCCACCTCCTCCCTTCACTAATCTTTTCCCTCGCACCTTTCTTTCTTGAGAGTCTCCTCCCTCTTCCCAAGTCCCTTACCCGTTCACTCATCTCTCTCTCTCTCTCAGAGTCGTCTCAAATCCTTTTTATATTCTTCTCTCCATTTTCTCTCATGGGATTCGAGCATTACTCTCCCAGTCACTCTCGTTCCCCCTCTCATCCTCCTCTCTCAATCCCTCCCGCTTCCCCATTCGTCACTGTCCCAAGCAATCCCTTGTTTTCCTTTTCTCTTCATTCCTTTACCTCATTTTCCCGTTCTGTTTTATTTTTGGTGCGAGCCGGAATCCTTTTTAGCATCCCTCTCGTCTGCTCTTCTCCGATGTGGGTTTTGATATTCCGCAGGATTCTCTTGCTTGAACACTGTTTGGATGTATACACGTGGCGCTTATTGGGAGGTATCTTTCCAAGATGACTTATGAGATCACGTTCAGATGAAAGGTAATTTTTTACGAGGTAATTTGGTGACGCTGACTTGTTGACTTGACGTGTTGCTACTGACAGTTTAAGGCTAAGGTTTCATCGAATATACTTGAGGTTTTTTAGAAAACGTAACAAGCTAATATCCTACTTTTAATCAGCTCTATCAATTGTTGATCATAACTTTTTTAGAGTTTTAAATTATTTTATTCTTTTAAAGTTTCCACAGTGACACAAGGGAAATTGGGTCGGATTCATTCTCTTTTTTTGTGAATAAGAAGTAAGCGAATCTTTCATTTAAGACGAAAATTGTGTATTGCAAATGTTTATTTAATATACCAGATAATTAAATTCTAAATGAATTTCTAGTGTATTTAAGAAGTAGAAGCAAGAAATTCCGATAAAAATACGTCTAAGGAAGGTGAATATGATTTCAAAATTGTTTTCATGTTTTTAAGTGTTGCCGAATAATTATCTAATTTTTCTGGAATTAGACATGAAGTAAATTGAGTTCCCACGCCCAAGTGAAGCCGCATTACTGTTCACATGCAGTGGTTTTCAGCCTGCCTGATACAGTTATGGCTCGGTACAAGAACTTTGGACTGTTATGAGCAGACAGCTGTGAGCGAGAGTAAAGTTCTCGAAATTGGTCGTAGAACTACGAAACTAAAGGAAACTCCTTTGATAATGCAGTGTTTCGTTTAGAACATGACATGAGAATGTTCGGTGAGAAATAGATATTCGTTCTTACTACCAGTGCTACGTTATTTTATTTTGATAAATACCATTTCCAGAAAATGATATTTTTTATCTTTTGCTATTTGCTAATCCCACAAAATTGTAGAATTCCATACGTACACGTATCTGATAAAACCTTTAAAGTGGTTATAACCCTTGATACCCAAGGAGATTTGGCGTATTACATGAAATAAAAAATGGTAAATTATTCCAATTAAAAAAGAGAAGACTGTATGAAAAGATGTAAAAAATAATGTAAATCAATTATTTTCCGACATATCAGTGTAAGGCTCGATGCTTTTTACGTATAATTTTGTATCTTTCACACTTTTATCAAAGCAAATATTTGAAAACCGTTAAAACAATGACAAATTATTGTAAAAAAGAGCATGAAATACTGTACTAGCAAAGTTTATATCCTTAAATTTCAACTAGAAATAAATAAATAAGAGTAGTTAATCATCCATCTGATTTTGCCTTAAATGCTAAATTTCACCTATTTACTATTATAACAAAAGTTATCAGCAAATTTCTTATGACGCTGGGCTCTCAGATGGCATACCATTAAATGCCATGCTTAAAAGAGATCGGCGTCAGGCAAGAGTAGCAGAGATTTCCTTTCTACTCCTTTTATTCCGACTGGTGAGTGAAAAACTATCGAACTATTTTATCGAACTATTCACGCGCGATGATATCAATGCGAAGGACGAACAATGAGAAATAAGGTTAATGCATAGTTGAGTCTCTCATTGAATTTTTTGATTTTATACTCCTGTTGAGGGGCACTTAAAATATAGGAAGATGAAATAATCCCGGAGAGGAGAAATTATCAGTTTTTCAAGCAGGGTTGAAGCCACAAGAGGACTTAGCTTGAGGGCTACTCTCATTAGCCATTTCCGATTTCGTATTACGTAGCGGCTCTTGACTACCCCTCTTCAAGGAGAGGCGCGCCGGTATTTAACCGTTACCATTCGCTGCCCTCTTGAACAATTCATCGGGGGGGGGGGGGTAGAAATTAAAACTGCGGTCCTTAGGTGCTCTAGCATAAAGTCATATTTACGCAATGTTTAAGAATGAATTCCTTGTCTCAACGGCAATCTAAAGTGTTTTTAAAAAATGACCACTGTTCAAGAAATGGATATTATTTAAGTGAGCCAATCAGTCGTCAGTCACAATGTCCAAGGCCAAACTTGGAGATAGGATAGTATTTTGTCTTTCATTGACCTTTGAAATTATTTTTATTACAATACAGCAAAAAATTCGTCTTTTTATGAAAAATAAACTATTAATGAATAATTTTTCTCCGTGTCTCTGCATTTGATGGAACGTTACAAATTTCACCGTTTTTACAGGAGATTTTTGCAATTGAATTCATCAAATTTTTAGTTTAGTTGAACCTATAATACCCAATCGCAACATTATAACATTCATATTTGTTCGAGGTTTGTGGTTCATTTCGTTTACTTAAATTTAGTTTGTAATATTAGGAATGTCTTCGTTAGTTCATACATCGCAACGCTAGAAATATAATATAATATTTCAGCAGTTTATCTTTAAAGAGGTAAATTCAATCATTATTCTAGTAAAATGTGATTTCTTCAAAATTGCTACTGGTATTTTCCTAAGTCCTCTCATTAGCACGTCATGTTATTATTTCACCGTACTTCTAAAGAGGCTTAGCATTATACTACTTAGCCAATTTTGTTGTGACGAGACTACGGCTCTACTTCTTTTTTCATCGAAAAATCTTAAAATACCTGGACCATCCTAATCGTACTATTCGTAAAAAATCACTTCAATGAATATTGTCATTTCATATTTTTATTCAAAGTTTAGGGGCGAGATTTTTCCAGAAAATTGAAAAATCTTGGTCTGAAATTACTTTTCCTCCTTGTGTTCCAATTAAGTCACGGAACGTGCACTCATTTGACGGAAGAACTTTTCATTAGTGTCCCAATATGTGTCAATTAAATGGTTGCGTCTTCTTGAACTGCGTGTGCCGTTGCGGCAATCGATGATGCCCCTATGTTGCAATCGGAGAGACATCGGTGTGATCCATCCACTGTCCTCGTTACCATTGTAACGGCACGTGAGGATGTGTCTGCCGTCTAAATGTTTGAGTTACGACACTTAGGCGCATAAATCGCAAGGGTTTCAGCCCCAGATGATCAGGACAGTTGCGTTCCCATCCAGAACCTCCCGTCACTGAGTTATCTGAATGCGATATCTCGCTACCCAACGCGTCTGGAACCAACTACAATGCTAGTTAATTATCACCATACTACTGATAAATATCAAGTTGTTTGTTGCCCCATTTCAGAGAGAGAGGAGCACTATTAACACCTGGATTATGCTGTTGCAAATATGTTTAGCCTAATCCAAAATTACTAACTAAGTCCAGCAAAAGGACACATCGTCGATTGCAATTGCTGTAAATCTTTAACCTGAGATAATCCAAAGTTTTATTACAATGATTTATTTTTTTCAAAGTTCATTTATTAAATATCCATTAACATGTAAAAGATTTTCGTTACATAAAAGATGTCGGACTCTTAGAGTATGCATTTAACCTTTTACTTTACTATTTAATTCAGAATTCTGTATTGTTGCTCTGTAAAGAATCTTTGACCGTTGTATCTAAAATTTATCCTTATTCAAAGCATTATCCAATCATACCCAGGGAATGGAGTATTCATACGAATCATAGATATTAAACATACACATTACATCCAGTGTGAATGGATGCTAAGAATTATTATAGTAAAAAGATTATTATAATATATGTCATTATTCTTTTTTGTTCACATCATTTGCTGCATGGCACACCATATCTGACGCCAAATACTTTTCCCCTATAGTGCGATCGGACAGCGCTATCCTGATTCCTTATCGTTCGTGGCTACTATATATCTAAAAGCTGTTCTACACTTGATCTCTCTAATTTAATCACATGATCTCTCCTACCGTAGTACGATGGGGCTAATAATATATTTTCAACATCATTGATAAAGAGACATCCTTCCAATGTACGCGATAGATTTAATCTGTAGTTTAACCTTCACTTCGTGAGTGATTCCAAGCCTAGCTGCTTATATATTTTGGATACGTTACTATGTTAATTGTAACAACGTTTTAAAAATCTAGTTCTACGTTGCACGCGATTCTATTCGGCAATCAATCCAAATTCGTGAGTATCCCAAATACTTGCAGCGTATCCTAAATGAGGTCTAACCAGGGAAAGATAACGTTACTCTTTAAACGTTTCGTAAAATATCCACAATAGTCTTCCATTAAATTCTAATTTTTTATGTTGTAATATTTTTGCTATAATATGTCCCGTTCGCCGCGTCCTTTGTTCCAAAAATTCAAAAATGCGCATTTGCCTATATAAAACACTAATCTTCATTCCTTGCACCAATACAATTAACCAAATTAATGTTTTATATTAAAATATGTTTGCTATAATATTTTGTTACAATATTTTTTGTCATAATTACGTAAAGTAAACGTTCATATTATAGCAAAAAAATTGTAATTCTTCATGTGCGAGATATAAAAGTAATTTCGTTAGGAATACGTACCATAATTTTAATGAAATAGTACTGTGATCACCTGGATATATTTTATATTCATAATCCATTATAAATGTTTTATAAGAATATTATTAGGTTAACTATTTTTTAAAGTAATTATTACCGCTCAGGATGATTGGAACAATAAGGTATGGAAGTCGTGATCTCCGTAATACGTCCTTCATTTTTTGCCTAAATGTGAAGTTCGTACTCTTTCATTGAGTAATTTGAATAATACTTGGAAACTACAGCTTTCCATAGGTCAACTGATTTACAAATGTCACTATTCTGATTCTGAAGTATATATTAAATGGCAAAGTCCCTCCCTTTCTAGGTTTTTTTTACCTGTGCCAAACGTTTTTGCGCGGTTATTTGTATTCTAATTTGTTATTTGTATTTCTAATTTCGTAGGATTTGTGAAAATAAATCATAAATTTTCATCAATCCGTGTTTTCAAATATCTATTCCTTTTAATTCCACAATATTGACATTCATCTTCTTTTCATAAAGTATGATTTTAAACAAAAATAATTATTTTCAAATCAGCAATGTTGGTTTAAAGAAAACTTCCGTTTTCTTGTTACTGATGTCCACTGTTTTTGATTTACGTATAATAATCACAGTAATCAACCCGAAGGTCGGATTGGTAGGTGATGGTAGAGTTCCCTCAATTCTAAACCCGACAGCGTGTGAAATTCACACATCAGTGTAGGGGAGGCAGTTCCCAGGTGGTTTTTCCAATTGCCAATGGTTTCCCAGGAAGATCTGGTACCCGAAAAATCACATAGAGTGCCTTCCCCGGGAATCGAACCCGGGCCCTCCGGTCCGGCCCAACCCCCGGATTACCGCGACCCACTATAAAAATATAATATATATATTTCGATGACTTCGTCGAAGTAACACGGAAGTGTTGAATATACAAACTTGGAAAGCTACAAATTTTTCCTCTCCCACTTATTAAGAAATAATGTGTGTGTTCGTCTTTTATATATGTTCCTATTCCTTGGCCTTATATCTTCTCCATGTGAATGAACATATATATATATATATATATATATATATATATATATATATATATATATATATATATGTATAAGAACACTCACACGTTATTTCTTAATAAGTGGATGAGGAAATATACGAGAAATATGCTTTTCGACTATCCTTTCCTCTTCTTGTGTGCCGTCTATTTCTCCTTTGGTGGGTGAAACAGCTCCATAACGCCATCTCTCTGGCAACATCTATCGGGGCACTTTGGCGCTTTATAAGATCGCAGATCTCAATGTAAATTAGGTTTCCTTATTAGCTCAATTGGTAGAGCATCCATCCGGAAAGTGGAAGGTCCGTGGTTCAAATCCCGGATAAGGAAATGTTTTTCATTTGTGATCTGCTCAAAACCGCCTTCCCCACCTTTCCTGTGTTGGTCTTGTATGTGTTTTCCTATCCCCTTTCCTTATATGTCTATTTCTATGTGCGAAAACAATATTTGTTCGCCGTATGGCGGGATTTTCGAGTTTGAATATATATATATATATATATATATATATATATATATATATATATATATATATATATATATATATATATATATATATGTGTGTGTGTGTGTGTGTGTGTGTGTCTGCCGGATGATTTCAAGAAGTGCATTATTCTACCTCTACCTTAAGAAACCATCAGTCATCAGATGTGAAAATTATAGAACCATTAGCTTAGTAGCACATGCATCAAAAATTAAATGATAATTATAATTGTCCTCAGACGCTTAGACAGGAAAGCGGAAGGTCTGCTAAGTGATGATCACTTTGGCTTCAGGAAAGACAGAGGCCCAAGAGACGCTATTCTGGCATTGAGATTAGTCATAGAAAAACAATAGAAGAAATACAAAGATACATACATAGCATTCATAGGCTTCGAAAAGGCCTTCGATATAGTAAAATGGAGCAAACTATTTCCAATACTGAAAGCGGCAAGTTTAAATTACAAAGATCGAAGATTAATATGGAACATGTATAAAGATGAAGTGGCGGTGGTGAGATGCGGTAATTACCAACAGGAAGCTAGAATAAAGAAAGGAGTTAGACATAGTTGCACGCTTTCTCCGACTTTGTTCAACTTATACATACAAAAGGGTCTAGACGAAGTCATAGAAAGGCTAGAGTAAGGTGTTGGTGGAGTGAATGTACATGGAGTGAGAGTATATTTGATCTGTTCCGCAGATGATGTAGCCATCCTTGCAGAGACTGAAGAGGAACTAATGAAATGTATAACCTTGATGAAATCTACTCTTCATACAGAATGCGGAATGAACATAAACAATGAAAAAACTAAGATACTGGTGGCCAGTAGACATTTGACTCCAGCTAATGTGAGGTTAAGTGGACGAATATTAGGAAATGTAAAAGAATTCCCTTACCTAAGAGGCAAGATAAATGTAGATGGACCAAGCGTTAGCGATATTATTAACAGAATTAACCAGGCTAAGTCAGCCTTTAGTAGGAAGTATAAGCTTTTAACATCTAGCAATACAGACACCAAAATAAGGAAGCAGCTCATTAAAACATTTGTTTGGAGCGTGTTTCTTTATGGAAGTGAGACTTGGATGCTTGGAGTCGACTGCAGGAGGAAAGTAGATGCTTTTGATCTATGGTGCTATCGCCTTTTGCTCAAAATTAGTTGGAAAGACAAGGTGACTGACGTGGAGGTATTGAGAAGAGAAGAAGAAGTACCAAGTATCTGGAAGACATTAACTAAAAGAAGAAGTTCATGGATAGGTTACTCCTAGAGATGTGATGATCTGCTCTTCACCATACTAGAGGGTGTTGAAGAGGGTAAGAACGCCAGAGGCAGACCTAGCTTAGAATACATTACTCAGGTAATAAAAGATCTCGGCTGCCATTCATACACGGAACTGAAGAGATTGGCAGGAGATTGCCAGGGTTGGAGAACTGCTGCAAATCAACCAACAGGTTGACTACTGTAGAAGAAGAAGGCATAAAAAATATTTTGCGATGGAATACTAGTTGAAAATGTGATATTATTCCCATGCTGGGAGATTCACCAATTTAATTTAAACATTTTGAATCCAATAGCATGGATAAAACAAAAAGGCATTTAGAGCCGAGCATTGAGAATTCTTGGTTGGAATTCCAAATTTGAATTATCCTCCCTTTTCTATTTTTTTTCCTTTGCCTCTCTTTCATTTCCCTGTCCATCGAAATGGTTTCGGTTCATCGTTATCGCTTAGAATAATTCCGATTTCCATTTGCACTTCCCATACCCCAACTTCCCAGTTTCATCATAATCAATATTGAGGAAAAAATTAATTAATTTGTGCTCGGGAGAGATTCACATGTTCTAAAGACAGAAGATGGATGGATGGACGCTGTGCTACGAAGTTTAAAGGGAATTAGTTAATCAGGATCGGAAAGGCGAATACTTTTTTCCAAACTTAAAGCGTTGTTGATTTGAAAAAGTCCGTGGGCTCAAATGTCATTTACTCATTAACGTGAATGTTTTATTAAAAGTGCTCGAGTTTTTTAATAATTAAAAAAATTATAATGGTGTACTACATGATAACTTCTACCATCATATTACGTCCATGTTACCATTAACCGCATGGGGTAAACTAATAGCACTTAAAATGAAATATTAATATCGCGAGTTTACATTCGTTTTTTGCTGTCGAAAGTTACTGGCTATTAGATTTCAGATTTGGAGCAGGGAAGGACTCCGCTTCTCAGGTCACTCTTAACAATGAGTTGAACTCACGTCAAATTATCCCGCAACAACACAACCTACGGGCCGATATAACGCATATTTACTGAACTCGGATTCCATGGATTCGCTTGGTTAACATAACATTTTTTATCGTCTTCTTTTCCTTTGTCACGAAATCCCAACCCTAGAAAGGTAGTTTCTTTATTACAGTGAATTAAACCATTAGACATTTTGGCAACGTAGTAAAGAAAGTTACATTTTTAAGTTGAATTATGACCTTAACAAACGATCAACGTGTTCAGCCTTTTAAGAGCCATTTTTGTTTTCCTTCTGGTTTTTTGCCTCCGCTCTCATTCCGCTTATTTTATCCAGTAAATTTAATGCTATAAAATATGGCCAATTATATATTTAATGCTCACCATGATCCAGTATACGTGTTTTCATCTGAAGGATAAATCGATTGGCGATTCCCGTCATCTATTTAAAATCATTAAGTTTGCTTTAGCATTCGGTTTGTTACTGGTTTTATTTTCTCCTGTTTCAATCGGAAGGTAACACCCTGTTTCAAGAAATTTTGATATATGCACGGATAAAAGAAAACTTCCGATGAAATTCGTCGCAGAGTAAACTTGGTCGTCATTGCGCGTAATGTTTCCGTTCATCTTCTCTTCTCTTTCAGACCGAGAGGGGAGTAAGAGTTCTTCACATTAAGGTGGTGGCTACGGTAATAAATCCGAAGGGAAATCGAACGCCTTCTCCATTCAGTTTCGCTCGTCTCTTTTCATTTCGCGAGGGAAGTTTTGCGGAAGAAATTCCATCGTCTACTTTGGTCGCCTCTTTCCCGCCATTCCCTCCTTCCCTCATTTTTTTCTCACTCCGCCAACTCCGTTTAACGCTTTTCCCCATAACCCCCCCCCACGGAATCCTCTTCCCACACTTCTCTCCCCCCCCACCCGTCCGAAAACATTTCTCCGTTTTATTCGTCGATTTCATTCCCTTTCCATATTTCATTCAACTTCATTGGGAAGCCCTTTTCAAGGACGATGCTATTTTTTCATATTGCCGCCCCTCCGAAGCAAAAATAAAGGTAACTGGGAGAAGGGTCAGGAGCTGTTTCTTAAGAACTTTCCCTTTCTTCTTTTGAGGCAGCACTTACGTGCTTGGTGAAAATCTATTAGAGAAGCTATTTACGACACAAATGTGGCGTTGTATCCTTAAATATTTCCGGAGAAATATTAAACTTTATAAAAGTTTGATACAGGGAAAGTACGCAGGTACATTCGTTCACGATGCATTTAAAAAGGAAGATCATTCCATTTGAAGAAAAGCATAAATTTAGGATAATGTTTGTAGACGATCAATAATTTGAATCTATCTTTATAGTATGATTATATATCAGCTAAAATTGATCAGACTTGTACGATTTACGGTTAAACATTTACACCTTCAAAATATACGATGTAATTGCAGATAAAATAAACATTTGGTCTTATAACTATTATGATTTTTTTTCAAAATATTGTTGTTTACTATTCCATAATTTCATTGAAAACTTTTGATGAAACTTCAAATTTTTATACATAATTGTTAGATATTTTTCAAAACGAACATTTTCTGCAGACGTGTTTCTTTTCATCGTTTTCCTAGTTATACAAGTCTTAGTGGTAGACTTTTAAAGTTATTCCAAAATCTCGATTAATTATTTATAGTTCCGATAAGAAATGAGTCTTTTGAGCTCCAACAGGGGCGAAATAAATAAGCAGTCGGTCATGAGAAATACTATATAATTTGGAATACATAATTTGAGAATGTATCTATTCGTTTTGAATTATAGAATGGAAATACATTGACAGCTATTTGCAGAAATTGCATTGTCAGCTGCATCTAGAGCTCAAAATGAATTAAATAATAGTAATTGGATACATGCAGGTTTATTGACGTTGGATGTGCACATGCAGAGGCGATTGGGGTAGTGATTTTGGCGTTTACACACAACCGTAGCCATTTTGATAGTGTATGACGTCATAGCGAATTGACCGCAACTGCGCAGTTCAAACGCATGCGAATTTCACGATGAAGTGGATACTTTGGCCTATTGAGGCCACGGATATGGCACTAATGTTGACTCTCGTGGGCACACAAGTTATTGACGTTATGCATGTGACATACAAAATAGGCATAGTCCTAAACATAGCGGTCGCATGAGATACAACCACCATTCCAGACGCCTCTTGATTCCTAATGCTTTGTCCTTCGGTCAATAATTAGGGCTCTTAACACTGAGATGCTCAATTTCAGTTGCTGGCTACGATAATAAATCACATAGATCAGGATAATTAAATTGGTAGGAGTGGCATATATGATTGGGAAATAATATGTGGACTTGGATGTGTGTAACCAGTTGAAGAATGGTGGGGAGGGCTAAGTCTGGCTAATTTTGGGACGATTATGATCAGTTACAATGACGATTTGATCGGCTGGTGTATGAAGTTAGTTAAACCTTTTATTCAACGACAGATGTTTCCAGACTATTAAACTATATTTTATAAAAGCACTGCCTCAATCTAACGAATCTTATAACTCAAATGAGGTCGTTGTTTTGGCTTCCACAATAACGGAAAATTCTAAAATGTCAAGAATTACTCAGTTATACCCTATATCACACAAGTTTTTTTTAAAAACACGCTGATATATATATTTTTCCGCTCAGCAGCACCATGAGGCAAGTACGTATTGAACTACCTGATATAGGATCCGAAGGAGGAAAGTAATAATAGTAATGAAACTAAGTTACTCTTGTCATTCAAGCGTTCAGCAGAAACACAACGAACTTATTATATTATTAATATTACAGAACCCTGCAAGCCACCACTATGGTGTGTGGCAGGGGGTGATTACATACTAGTCAACTTTTGACCCAAAATACTTATCGCCCCCTAGTGCGGTCGGGCAACGTTATTCTGACCCCTTATCGTTCGTGGGGAAAATAATATCTTAAATCTATGTGTTCTACACTTGATGTCTCTAATTTATTTTACGGTACACTATGTCACCTACCGTAGCAAGTTGGGGCTAATACAGGTATACTTAAAATGTATACAGGTAACCTGTATACATTTTAAACATCATCTCTAACGACACCTTCCAATTTGTGCAATGGATTTAATCTGTAATTTAACATTCTCTCCCAACCTTGTCTTGTTACAGTTACAAAAAGTATTATTCATTGAATGTTATCCATTTCATAAGGTATAAATAAAATATGTATGAGACGAGTAATATGGATAAGCACATTTAATGGAATTTCTTATTTAAATTCTTCACTAAATTTTACTTTATAATCTTTACCAAAAGTCCACTCAAAGACAATGAGAATCTTGATATTCTTTGAATTTTTTGCCTTTAAAAGTTCAACTAGACTTCTGTTATGAACACATCATGAATTTATTCATGTATCGATTTGTTCTAGTTTCTAAAAGCGAAAAAATACGATTATTTTAGCTTCGTCGAAAATTCCGCTTAAAAAATATTTTACCGTGTCTCAAGTCTCTGATCAGTATTTGCGAGTTCAAGAAAATGAGGACATGCCCTGGTGGAGTTCTGAAAGAGGAGAAAAAGCATCCAATTATCTCTCAGAAATTGGAATAAGACGTTTTTCAGGAAATATGGCAGGGCTGTTTCCTCTGATAATGAATTCGTTCACAGAATTTCTGATGATTTATCAAGACGTCCTTCCTGTCACGCTGTCGTCAAGTTAAATGTTTCAGGCTTCAGGATATTCGTGTTCCTCTTCTTACGTTTTGATGAATTTTAATATACGTGTTCTTTACAAGAGATTACCGTTTGTTCACTGCTCTGCCGATAAATTTTACGCCAACATTTGGCAAGGTGACCTACTTCTTTAATATTTCTGGTGCTTCCTAAGCATTCGCCATAATTATTCCGGGCTCGGTTCGTTCAAAATCGTAACGTAATCAATTTAAATCAGCTTCCTGAGAGCAGGAGTTTGGCTGATGAAGATGTGCACATACTTACTTGTTCCTTCAAAGTTAGAAATTTCAAAGATAAAATTGCATTTGTTTCAGATATTCATCATTGCATTTTAAATAACAACATAACCCACACACCAAGTGGTATTTTTATTCTTTATGCAGTTATATCATAGGGGGAAAACCCCTACTGTTAGGATGGGAGGTTCTGAGGGAATGGCATCATGAAATATTAACGCATTTTTAAGGATATATTTTTAAAGGAAAGTGTTGATGCATTTTTTAGGTTTGTTGAAATCGTATGGAATCACTTCCAATTTCTGTAAGCGAATCCAAACTTAAGATTGACCCCATATTCTTACGCAAAACGCAGAAATGAATTTAGTCAACGTTTTTTTTTTGCTGTTACGAGCTTTTTTCCTAATCTAGATCTAATCACTCTGTAGTCGGATATTTGTAATTGTTAGAACAGGCAATCGCACAGTTGGCACTTTTGTCTTTAGTGCATGGTAAAATTATATGCCAAAACGGTGTGAGGAACATTGTCAAATATTCTCATGCCGGTTGTATCACTGGACTCTTTGTCACCTACTTAATCTTGTATTTCGCGTCGTTCGCGTACTTCACAATTTTATCTACAATGCGGCACTTTTTTCACAAATGTCTTTTGGTAGCCAAATAAAAAAAAATGAAATTTAGCTGTAAAGAGGAAATTTCGATTTAGCCTCTGCATTAGCGAATGCTTTAAATAGATTAAGTAGAAAGACTCGACAAAATGTTTGAAAGGCCGTCAGATTCGACCTCTAGGCACGCGGCGCAGTCACTTTCCGAGGAGAGTGGGCGGGGGGGGGCTGGGAAATAGCAAACTCTACGGTCGCCGTATTAGCGAGCGAACGTCCTCGCTCTCCTTCACTGCTCCGTGTAATGGGCGAAAATAAAAATGGAACCAATTCTTCCGCCGTAACGCCTTGTGAAGAGGCTGTTAGTGAGCAGGTTCGCAGCCAATTCTGCCACTAGCTAGCGGTAACTGCGAGGGAGGAATGAGGCGGGTTTCATTAAGAGATAAAGCATTTCCAGGACGGTTTTTCTCTTGAAAATAATAGTGAGTTGGAGATACGAAGAAAACCGTTCGCCCTTCTTGAGCAATAAAATTCATTCCATTGGCGCAGAAACAAGGAAAATTTCGACGCAACCTCCAGAAAGACGAGTAACTTAATGTGTTGATGAATTTAACGTTGCAGTTCTTTGAAGATTTTAAAGAATGAACTATTTATTGCAATAATCATTTCGTACTTAAAATAATGAGAAGCGATTAACTGGGTGTACAAAGAGGTAATTATCCCTAAGCCTCGATTCAACTTCGCCATATATCGCTGCTAATAAAGAATATTTTTTATCGAATTAATCACAACTTTCAATTGTGTTTGCAAACAAGCAAAAATGTACGAACTAATAATTCACTTTGCTCGGAAAAATCTTTGAATGTCGGTTAAATTGTTTCAATAAAAGTAGATATACTATTAGGCTATCATTGAACACATTTGAAAATAGATTTTTAAAATAGGTCCACATATATTACAAACGCAGATCATGGAAGCATGTTATGAAATCATAGCACTCACACCATATTTGAGTTAAAACATCATCCTTCACAAAAACAGTAAAAAAACTTGGTAACATGTTGATTTTAGGTAGCATTTAAGATTTTAAGACCAAGAAGTATTATATATATACATATATATATATATATATATTTATATGTAACGCTTCTTGCAATAGTTATTTTATATATCTAAGGTCTAAAGTTTAGCATTGAATACCTACGTGAAACACTTTTATTATTAGGTTTGCATTTTGTAATTCGGTTGAAGTTATGGAAAAGAGCTTTCTATATTTGAGGGGCTAAATTCAGATTAACATGGCACACGTTAATTGATGAAAAACGGAAAATTTACTATCGAAAAACTCAATATGAGTAGAGTTTCGTTCAAAAGGGTCTTTCGCATTGTTTCATGGAAAACTATTTCAGACTCATAACGAATCCGTATTCATTTTACACTAAAAAGTTGAAAATTACAACTCGTTTTTGTACATTTTGATAGTGGTCATCAATGTTTAGTTTCATTAATGAACCATCTTGGGTTGCTTAGCTATTATAAATAAATATTTTTATTTGTACACATTTTATTGAGTACACAGAATTTTTCTTAAATTCTACATTCAACGTAAATTATATCCCAGGCAGCGATACTTACTTTTAATCGACGGAATCCAAGTGAAAGTAGAAGTGGCCACAGTTAATAATATTTGAATCGCTACAAATCAACGATCAAGGCGCTAATCGATAGGGATACCACATAAGTTATCGAATAAATCCCTGGGGACGTCTGAGAGATTTTTTGATTTTATAAACAAAAATATAAGTGGTTGTTTTTCTTATCTCGCTTTTCTTTTGATAAATTGATAGTGTAATATAGATTACTTTTAAATGCGGTTTATTTTGAGCATTCCACTCATGAAGAGTTGTATGGTACTTTATTCTTGGCTTTTCACTTAGGTTTCAATCCCCTAAACATACTCTGCACAAAGTCTTACATTAAACTTCGCGCGATTAAAATCGCATGAATTGCCTAGTCTATTTTATTTGCAAAAGAAATTTGGCATTTGTTTGAAAACAAGAATTTCTCTGACGCAGGCATGAAAATGTCAAAGATAATTGGACACAAAAGGCAATCCCTGAGAATAGCGAGGGTTTCCTCAAGTGATGATATTAAATCACCGCGTACCCTGACGCATGTTATCTCATGGATGTAATTAAATTCGGGAAAATTTTGAATTTCCTTGAATAGAATTCCGTCTAGGGTTGTTTTCCTCAAATTTTGAGATGGAGCCTCCTTGGTAATAAAATGTCCACCCCAATGGAACACCCAAAACGAAAGCAAATATGTATTCACTTCGCGACACTCTGAGTTTAATCTATCTTCTGTCTATAATCTATCTATCTAACTGTCTATATTCTCTTTTGCTGTCTATGGGTCACCCACTCGATTGCTCTTATGATGCATACGAGGCTCGTACATGGAACCCAGCTTATAAATGAACAAAATAGTGATAGTATAAATGTGAATTCTGAAAATTGTAATACTTCGTGGTAAAAAAATAGGATATACAGTTGTAGAAATAGTAGCTATAGATTTCCATACAAAAATCATAAATTTTATGGCAAAAAGATTGTCTTCATTAAATCTTCTTCAAGCTGACATTAGATCCCGATGTATATAAATTAGGAAAAACGTTGCATTGTCTTCAATAACATTTTAATGGAGTTTATTTCTCATGAGAGACACTGAAGTTCTGAAGTTTAGTCTTAAGTTTTCTGTGTCAGCTCACGTCTTCATGTGAGTGAACAGAGAGATACCATGGAAATACCCAAGAGACACCCAAGGAAAGAGAAGATATTATGTATCCTCCAATCTATTTTTGGGAGAAAATCGGAATATCATGCTTGATAAAGAGTTTAAGGATGTTGGTGAAGTTTTCTCGGGTATTCAACCGGGTCAGAGGTGACCCCCGACCCGGTTGAAGACCCGAGAAAACTTCACCAAGCTCATACGCCGGGAAAGCACCAGATCTTACTTCAGTTTAAGGATGTATAATTTGTGAAGACCTAGAGTTATTTTTAATAAATCTATTAACGAATAACTCTTGGCCAAATAAAAACAATTTAAATCTCCATAGATCAATCAAATTGACTTTCTGGAGCTGCTTTGCTTTAGCAGAGTTAATTTTAACCTCTGGAATGTCAAAAACAAGATAACCATCGGTTTGGAAACCAGCTGGTCTCATAGAGGCACCGCATTCTCCATCTTCCATTTTCTGCGCGGAGAAATTTAAGTGCATGCTTTACAGTGACGTTTATTTAATTATGTATGACATATATATAAGAATGTCACACCATAAAATCAATTCTTACCTATGCAATTCAACGAAACATATACGCCATCGCAACCCCAAGAATTTCGTCATTAATACCCTGGTTGTGTACAATTTTATTCCGTCAAAACACTTGTTTCTTCGCAGATACCATCTTAACCACGCATCTTTCGCCTTATTAAAGGCAAACATCACGCAAATTGGAAGGAAAGTACCGAGTACGAAAATAAATTACTTTCCTCTGCGCACAACCTGCAAATTTGCGAAGTCTCGAGCAAAATTTCTTTTCCGGTTTTACTGCTTCTTCAATTCAAAACCTACGCACGTCCTTAAAGGGGTGACCCAAGGTCGCGGGCATCCTTGAGCGGGACGTCCAGCAAGGAAATTAAGATGGGCCGTGTGAGGACGGCGACCGAAGGAAGAGTAGCCCCCGGCGAAAGGGGGCCCCGTTGCCGCGTGGGTCTGGGCGAAGGAAGCACTCGGGTGACTCATCCGTTCCCCTCCTTCCACAACTCTCCTCCAGTCGACGACACCGTCTGAATGGGAGCTGAGGGATTTAACTGCGTGAGCGTATGCTTATATGTACGTTGGCGCGTTTGTGTGCGTGCGTAAGCGGAGCCAGGGCACCGAGGGAGAGAGGGAAGAAGCAGTGGGCGTCGAAGTGGTCGAGAGGTGATCGGCCTCGCGTTCGAAGAAGGTGATACGCCTACGCTCCCCTCTTCTCGCTTTCAGCGGGGACGCGGTTGAAGGGCGAGGACTGTGAAGGAACCACCGGGCAAACACAGCCCACCTCCCTCCCTCTCACTCCCTAATCGCTCTCATCCCTCTCCTGGCTTCGTGCCTTTCGACTCTGTTACCCGGAGGGAAACAGTTCGTGTTATCCCTCGTTCAAGAAGGCGAACAAACTCTTTGAAAAACGAGAGCCAACCGAGTTTTTGCCCTCAGTAAAAGTGAACACAGTATAGTGCACAGTTCTCAAGTGTTCAGCTCAATATTTTCCTGTGTGGGTGTCCTCACTTCCTAGCTCAGAGGTCTCAAGTTCGATTTTTGCCAATTTGGGTTATCGTCTTGGATACCTGAAGTACTTGGTAGGTACGCCTTGCCATTTCTTCTTAAGCGTTCCATTCAAGGACTAATTTCGCTTCTTTTTAACTATTGACTGTTGCAAAATGTGAATTCTCGTGGGCACATATCTTTGCGATTTATAGATCTACTGGTGTATTTCGGAGAGTTTTTATACACTCTGTTAATAGGGAAAAATTATTCGAAAAGTAGTGGTTGCCAGTTGTAGTTATTAGGGGAGGCGACCAACAGCTGAGGTCATTTGTACCATTAGGGATGGATGGGAACGGAGGAAGGTTGGAGAGAAACCTGGTGTCGGCATTATCCTACTCTTAACAAAAGGCGCCACGGGGTTCACAGTTTAACGTCCCATCCGACGGACGGTGTACTCACGTAAAGTGTTCTTCCCGAAGCACTTAAAATAGGATTTGGAATAGCGCTGAGGAATTCGGCCACCACCGGGATTCATACACAGACCCTATGGGTGGGAAACCAGTAAACTAGCCGCCGCGCTAACCCGATTCGAAAAAGTTTCCTTAGTTTACAATGACCATAATTGAAAAATCGTTGAACAAACAACGGTTCCAATGACAAATGCGTTAACTGACTCAAGGTTTGGTCGATTAGTCTCATCATAACTATGAAAACACGTATCTTCTTGCAATGGTGAACTGGGTTTCGGTAGGAGGGCGCGATTTTTCCTTAGATTAGATTACAATCATGGCACTTCGGGTTGTATGGTGATCCGCTAATCCGCCTTTGGCTATCTTTAGTCGGGAAAGCGCAAAGCACAGGTAGTGTGTGAGCATTGTTTGAATTCAGTGCTTTTATTTTTTAATTTGAAAATTAATGACACACATTCCTCATTCCTCGCATGCAACTGGCCAAGTTGAGGAGATTCATTCCAACGGAGTCACCAGACCAAATCATATGTGATATTTCATCATGGTAAAAAAAAGAATTCAATATCTCTCCTACCTTTCAGCATTTCCTTTCAGATACCCAGGTGAAAAAAAAGCAGGGAATTATTTGCGTCAGGGAATTGAATCAGTGTTTAAATTAGCAGGTACATATTCAATTAACTATGATCTGGAGTTTCTTTATGTCTAAGTACAGCATGATCACGTGCGAGTTTTGGAAATGAAGGTTCGGCTTTAAGCGTATATTAATTAAATGTATTTATGTTATGGTATCATCCCGTGAGTTATATATGGCGGACTAGTTAAGCTATTTACTGGTTCTATATTATGCACTGTCATTACTGTAGTCTCTGAAATCTGTCCCCGTAATCAAGGCCCCCGTTTCCATTCTGGCTGGATTATTGGAATTGCGAAAAATTCCAGCCGTATCCCTAATCCCACGGGATGTGCCATATGACAGATTATTGGCTGGAATGGGAATCATAGTTGGGAAATTGTTTTCAGAGAGTTGCTTTAACAATTGCTTTTCATGATAACCTCAAAATTTAAAAAAATGACGTGTAGGCAAATCTCGTAAACATATGACACTGATTGCACGGATCTCTAACACTGATGTAGTATAAAATGTTGGGTGATCCACAAAAATTGTCAAGACTATCATCTAAAAATGAAGTATAGGCACATGGACAAGCTCGCAAATCGATATTTAGCAGTTGGATTGCACAGGCATAACACACACGCGCGAAAACAAAGAGAACAGAATGGTGATGGCGAATCTTTCCATTCCCTCAGTTCAAAAACGATTGCCGCGAGACTCCAAAAATTTTTACTCTCGTGTTTCACTTATTTTATGATAGATATTTTTTTTAATATTTAGGTTTGCGTCATGCTTGAAATGTATACATATATGACGCGTAAAGGATCTGAAGCCGGGACTCAATTGTACAAAAATATAGCAAACATAAGTACCTTTATATCGCCTTTGTAATATTTTTCTTATAATAATTTTCTTTGTAATAATTCTTTTCCGTGTAACAATTATTCTAATAATTTTTCGTTAAAAGGATTCACTAAGGATTGAAAGATATTGCTAATTTATCAGTGCTGGAGAATTTCATACTCATTCAATTCATTTCTCTACATTATTTTCCCTTTGTTCAACTCCAATGAACTCGATGCCGCATATCTCCTTGCCATTATGGGACTTTGTGATGCGTTGTCAACTTCGTTATGAAATTACACGTAGTCAAGCGCACGTGGAGATAGGAGGAACGAAGCATCCGAGTTTACCATCCTTTCACAAACGGTACCGAAGCGTCAAACTAATTATCGTCCCTTATGGCCTACGCTGCCCGCTCAATGCTGCTGCATGTGCCCTTAATTTAAACCTGTTTATCCACGGACAACGCTCATACTCTGGGAATATTATAAATTCTTTGGAAGCATACATATAATTTATAATCCAGTGAGCCAATCTTATTTACGCTTTTCGTACCGTCGTTCAAATTAACGCTAAAGACACAACTGACAATTAAAAACAATAACAAAGCATATCTTTTTAGGAGTCTTTATCATCGAGCATGTTAATTATGAATATTACTATTAGAATGTGAATTTCGAAAGATATAACTACGCATTAATGACGCAGAATATAAAACAATATTTCCTATCTTAGATGAAACAATAAAATTAATCATTCATTCACTTAAATATTCATATTTTCGAAGGATACATTTTGGAGAAATAATGCAAATGACATCGCTGGATCAAACAAAACACAATTTCAACGGTCATTATTGTTCAACGAAATGAATTATGAAGTTGAGCGCGGTATATACATGTGGATAAATCCTCGTCTATCAATTACTAAAACATTTTTTCGAAGGATCTCTCCGGAGGAAATGGAATAAATTAAAGCCTTATATTAAATAAACGGAGAATGGCAAAGATCAATTCAAAGACTTTTGAAATTTGGAGATATAAAATTGTAGACGTTTATAGTAGCTTTACGGCTGTTAGCACCTGTCCCCAAGGGAATTACTGATATGATTTGTATACAGTAATAATTTTTAGGCGTTTTTCACGATTTATTATTTATGTTTGTCTGTTTCATAATAATCCTCAAATTGTCAATCAAACGGCGAAGCCAATTTTTACACTAGATTCTGTTATTTCTTACACCAATAGACGTTTTCATTTGTTCATATTTCTCGAAAGTGGTGCCATTGGATATAATTTCCTTCACCGAAATGGCTAAATACTTCAGAAAATTCACCTTTTAGCGATAGCAGGGATAACACTTTAGTGCTAGTAAATTGAAAAATACTTTAAACACAAATATTTTGGGAAGAAATTTACATCCACAGCAACTCCATCGAACCGAAAATTCTAGCGATACTAATGATTTTGCGACGACGAAGTGTGGCCAGTTTCAGTGATACAGGATAGGATAAGGCAGGATACATTGTGATCCGAGGTCATTCGTTTACCTGCTCAAGCCGTACCTTCGGTTAACACCTGTTCATAACTCTTTATTCCTTACGAAATATATTCTCTCATTTAGCTAATAATTACCAAGTCCTCAAGCGTTCTTTTGGAAGGTAGTTACTTAAAACGAGAGTCAGAACTCGACTACACATGACGAGCTTTGTGGGATTTCTTGTGTGACGGCTAATGACATAGCCTATCCTTATTACTTCGATTTAATATTGCGGTAGAGAATAATAATAAACGAGGATGCATACTGTCAAGTCATATGAAATAATACACTGACGTCGGTTGGCGGAAATTGAAACTGAAAAATAATCATATATTATGGGCTTGTTTGAATGGCAGGAGTAGAATTAAATTCGAGACATCCGTTATTCCACAATAGAATCTTCATCTTCAAATCACTGTGGTTCCCAGAGTTATTGTAGACTTCTAGACTAGCTATTCTAGAAAAAATGTTCTGAGTAATAATTCCTCCGATTCATGTGAAAAAAAACTTATTTTTGAATAATTAAAACTAATGAAGTATTTCTTTCAAATGTTTCCTAAGAAATCACTCCTAATGGCTACTAAAAAGAAAAAACAATAGACACAGAGATCAATTGTTGGTAGGTGTTGATAGAGTTCACCCAGTACTAAGCCCGACGGCGTGTGAAATCCGTACATCAGGGTAGGGTGCCTTTCTCTGTGTCGATTATGGTTTCCCCGGAAGATCTGGAACTCGAAAAATCACATAGCTTGGGTGGAGCTTGCAGGTGCCTAGAGGGACTTGCCCGGGAATCGAACCCGGGCCCTCCGGTCAATAGTCCAACGCTCTACCCCTAGATTACCGCGACCCACGGTGACTGAAAGTTTAAACACAATTAAACAAACTAATTGAATGTTTTTAACTTTATTTATGCTATCATGACGACATGCATTATGTAAAATCTTTGCCTTAGCCAATTTACAACTAATAAAATTTAAATTAATGCTTGATCACGTGCTCCACTTCCTTCGCTAGTGTTGTCTGTCATGCCAAGGGCTTGCTGGAAACTACGGAATTCGTCTTAAAAAACAATTATTTCTTTACATTAAGGAATTTATAGTTTCTCTATGCACAAAACAACCTATGGGCCAACTTCAGATCTGTGCACTTGATAAATATGATTGTTAATAACTATTCCACAGAATTGAATGATATGTATGTCTTCAATTATTTTGACGAATGGGTAAAGTAAGGAAACCATTTTTGAACGGTTTGAATTGTGAAAAATTTCATGGCAATATTGGTAGCACGTTTGCCTTCCCGCCAAAAGATTTTTTCAGCCGATAACCGATATCAGAAACGTAACTGAAGTTAGAGTCAACGGAAAGACCTCGGGCACATTCAACGACGAAAAACGAGGAGCAGATATGGTGTCATATGCTTACATATTGGAAGTGGGAGCCGAAGGATATGAAGCAGATGAATGTCAGTTCACGAATCCTATTTTTGAAGATTATCCCGGAAATCCGTAGCATGCATATGATTTCCATTTGTCGCCTAGCCTATGGCACACCATGCTGGTTGATAGAAGACATTTCACCTGGTACTCAAAGCTACATCGTGTTTAATCCGCTAAATCATGGTTTGGGAAGACTACTTTTCCTCGTGCGGCCTGTGATCTCCAAGTAAAATTCATTCATTAAGATATTCGCATTATATGGATTGTGCGAGAAACATTAGCTCGGCGTAATCTGGATTTCAGGCCCACCGTTCATGGGTAACTGGATACTCCGACCTTTAAGAACGATAATACCCAGTCCTATCTTTACCGTCGACAAGGTTGTTTCCAGGTGGGGAACTGCAGTATTTTATTCAATTGAAAGTCACCTGTAAACTTGACTAAATTCAACTCCGGAAAGAGTAATATAAATATTCGATCGCCAGACCGTCGTAGGTAACATTGTGTCGCATTTAGAAGAGATTCTGACTCCATGGATGTGAAAGAAGACCCTATCAGGTGATGGAAATATTTATAGAGAGTGTAACTTAAAGTTTTACCTGGTGTGTTTTTAGATGCTGCGGTACTCTTCATAGTTTTATACAACTTTAGTTATTTTTCTGTAGGGTACACTTGATAAAAAAATATAATATATAACTTTATTGAAATGAGACGACAAATTTAATGCATAATTACTGTGCTGCACCCGTTAAACCTTAAAATATTAATGAGGATATATTAGGTATTTACATCATGTACATTGAACATTTATTCAGGCAATTTTATCTCATTACCAATATATACGTACTTCAATGCTTACACTGCAAGGCTTACAGATCCGCTTTAATTTCCCTAGATCATTTCCCTTTTGCAAGAGCGTCGGGTTTATCCCATTCCACGTCCCACTCATCTAACTCCTAACCCGATGTTCCTTACATCAAGGATGCTAAATAAATTACTTCTCCCACATGGCACCGGGAATTTTCACTCCGTCGCAACGTCATGGTAAATCCTACGCGAGGGCGATTCAGCCTCTGGTATTTAACGCCATATAACTCGACTCACCGAAGGATACTGGTTTTGCGTAGCTATTAATATTAAGGTTGATGTTTTTTTGCGAAGGGAAACGTTCTCCTCAGGCACGGCCCCAGATGGCATATTAAGTCCAAACGTCAAGTTTACAACTACCTTCCCCTGATAAGCAGTACCCTAAGTGGATAGTTATGCATAACTAAGGACAGCAGTGCATGTGCGCCTATGCGCTAGTTACCCGGTGGGGGGCAGAATATTGAAATAAATTAATAAAGAGAAAAAACTGAAGGATATTAATAAATTTTACATAATTTTTCCAATTTCATTCAATAGAAATTCAGACTGACGGTGGAGTTTAAAAAGATATTTCAACGGCATGTTCAATTGATGAAATTAAACAATCTAGCATTATTCCCATAATTGTTCTTATTTTACATGTTTTTATCTGATAGTAAATAATCACCCTTAACATTAGGATACAATATTTTTACCATTACTCAATTTTATGCTTGCGATTTTTTCCAATTTTTTATAAAATTAATCATCTTAACACATTTTAAACGTTAATATTTAAGTTAAGTGCAAGCCTGGAGCAAGTTATTGAACTGAAAACTTATGAGAGCCCGAAAGTTGTCACAACATGTTGTAGTTACTAGAACTAGCTGCGTTTCACCAGATAGAGTTTTATATTTCGCCTAGAGTATTTATATTTCAGCTATCATTTTCAGGAAATAAAATGGTAACGGTAAGAAATATCGTTTTCTTACCATTTTCATTTTGATCATGCAAAACTACTGCCTTATTTTTCATAAAACTTTGGCAGAATAAGTATTTCAGGAAGAAGAGATAACTACTCAAAGAACTTGGAGCGGTAGCGGTCGTGCAAGCAGTTTTTTGAAACGTTCGTATGGAACATGGCACTCTAAGAGCAAGAGTCACAGAGCATTGGAAAAGTGGACCAGCGAAGAAAGGAAGCCTTTGAAACATTAACTGAAGATCAAATGCCTATAAAAAGATGAGAAACGAGGAAGTATATATAAGAGCAGAAGATGTCATACGGTGAACTCTACGGTGAAGAAGAACTAAATGGATTTTACACCCCTAGAGGCAAAATGGATTCATTATAAACATAATAGAGGGAAAAATTGAAGGAATGATCTCAACAGGAAGATCAAGAGGCAATTCCATAGGACAAACCAAGACAAAACAGAGAGGCTTTGAGGGAATGGGAGAATTGACGCCGAATAGAGAAGAATGGAGGCCTGTGTTAAACTAATCTTAAGATTAACATACTGATGAAGCAATGTATTATAAAAAATACAATGGCAGAAGCAATGTATTCTTAATAATACAATGAAAGACACTTAAACTGTGCTATTTAGTCAGTGTCAAAATGTCAGTACATTCTTTCTTAAGTAGGCGGGGTGATATCGTGTAGAAATGTTTCCTAACGGTCAGGAGTGCCCGAATTCGCTTCCCAATGCCTTTGGATACTACTTGCCCCAACCTTTGTCATATGTCGAGAGCCAGTTCCTTTCGATAAATTACAAGGAAAGCACCTAGTCCCCTACCCTGAATGTTTGACATTCACCAGCACTAGGGTTTAGCTCGAAATAAACCCATATCTTACCAAACTCGGGAATCATTAACGTGGCAGTAGTGAATGGTACTTGAATACCGTGATATAATGTGCATTGGTACTTTAATGCCGTGTTATGCATTTAAAAGTGAAATGATCCACATATGGTCCATTCCCGCTTCCCTCATTACATATTTAATTACATACGATTTGGTAGCCCAGTATCGTCCACTAACTGACTGACGTTCCCTTGTCAATTTCTTGGAATACTCCATGCTAAAGTTCACCATAATTCCAAAGATTACACCCTGTGATTAATTGGGTATTGGAACTTCCTGTGACACCACGAATGACATGGGGCAATGAACTGATCGACCTGACCTGAATATGTAAATTTCATCAGCTTTTTGGCATAGAATAAGAGCAAAGTGATCTCTGCTCTCGCCGACAAAAATCAACCTTTCCATTCATTTATATGATTAGTATATAATAACAGCCTGACAAATGGAAAGGAACCGAGATGATGAGGTGACTAAGGCACTGAGTGTGGGTCCGGGTTCGAGTTTGGAAATGGCAAATACTTTTCTGTGGTATCCCGATCCCTCATTGAGGTTAAATAAAAAGAGACGTTTCAGGCGTGATATGGTGGAATATCATGATTAATTAAAATTGGCAATTTTCCACAAAAATAAAATTTTTATTAATACGACCGGTTTCAATGTAACTACATCATCTTCTGGTACTGAAGATTATGTAGTTACATTGAAACCGGTCGTATTAATAAAAATTTTATTTTTGTGGAAAATTGCCAATTTTAATTAACCTCATTGAGGTGTTCAAGAAGTTTTCTCGGGTTTCCCACCGGGTCAGTTTAATGAAGTGCACCGACGTTTCGAAGGCTGACTCTGCCATCGTCTTCAGGGTGAAAACTCACTTCACCCTGAAGACGATGGCAGAATCAGCCTTCGAAACGTCGGTGCACTCATCAACCTGACCCGGTGGGAAACCCGAGAAAACTTCTTGAATACCATACGCCGGGAAAACCTGAGATCCCTCATTGAGGTGCTTTATGGAGAGCACTTTGAGTAGGTACGCCGTCCGTCGGATGGGACGTTAAACTGCGGAGCCCGTGGCGCCTTTCGACAAGAGAAGGCTAATGCCGATGCCGGGTTACCCTCCACCCTTCCTCCGTTATCATCCATTTCTAATGGTGCCAATGACTTCAGCTGTCGGTATGCTGGTCACCGAAACCTACTACTACTACAAATCGAAGCCTGAAATCCGTGACTCGAGTTTAGCAAATAAACGTCCATTTACATATCGATCTGCTTCAAAACGAAGGATATTAAAATAAAAGTAATGAAACAAAAAATATTTAGAACTTTAAAAGTACTAGATTTGTTCATTTTGATTTGACGTTTCGCAAATGCTATTATTTGTTTAGACTTGAGGGACGCATTTTTGATTCCATTAGAGGATATTTTCGTCGACAGGTAGGGAAAATTCTTTTGTATCAAATCTCTTTTCGAATTTAATCGAACTTTCACCCGGATTCAAATGTAAAGGTCAATTTTACGAAGTGGACGAAAATGATAATCGTTTGGATTCATCCTTTTTTTCGCCATTCTACCTCATTCACGCCAATCGGTGGAACAACTGCTTAGGCTTAAGGAAAGGAGGCCGCGTATATGTTATGAATGAAGAGGTGCGATCATAGAAAGGAGCGGATATTTGGTTGGGCGACGCTGTTCGGGGTCAGTTTTTAAGTACCCGTCGCGATGCTCTTCCTTTCGCATCCCCGTCCATATTCACCGCTCCCTTCCCCCAGTTCCCCCATTTGCCCCCTCGCTTCCAGTAAGTGCCCCCCCTGCTCCCCCAACGCTACACCTCCTTCAACCGCACCCCTCTCCCTACAGTGACCGAACCTTAAAGGGAAGAAATGACAGACGGGAGGGGTAGGGGGGGTGGGAAGGGAGAGGGATGATGATGAGGGGGTTAACGGAGAAAGAGACGTATAGACACACTCCCCTCCTTGGCCAAGGTTCAGCGAACTCCCGCAAGGCGGCGCCCACGTCGATGGTCAACATGCGGTTCCATCTTCACTTCTCTCCTTATTTTTTTTCTCATTATTTTTATTTCCCCCCGCGTCTCCCTACGTACATAATCCTCTCAGCCTTTCTTCTTTTTTTTCACTCTCTCTCGAGATATTTTTTTCTCTCCAATCCCAATCTCTCTTCTCTCCGTCTCTTTCTTCTCCTCTTCCAACTTCATTCCTTTTCCCCAGAGTTTCCTCGCCACCCTTCTCAATCCACTCCGGTGTGAAGGTAATCAGTGACACCGTGCATTTTTTTCTTTAAAGCGCAAGTCTATTCCTTTTGTCGGATCCGTGTCCATGATTCCACGTGAAAATACTTTGGCTCAATTTTTGACCATCCCTCTCTGCGTGGCATAGAGTTTTAAGATCGCCATTCTGTTGAGCCACACATTTCCTGCTCTTAGGTAAAGCATTATCCGTCATAATTTGTCATCGAGAATTGAATCGACTACTGAATTTTCCTCTAATCCGCCGGTAATATGTATATATATATATATATATATATACACACATATATATATACATATATACATATATGTATATATGTTTATATTGTCAATATTTATTTGCACATTTCCCTAGTCTTAATTAGTTTACTTCATGCATGATAAATGTTATTTTGTTGATTATTTATTATTTCCGTGTTCATGTCACTAGGTTGATACCACCATAAGTAAATAAAAAGTTTTTGTAAACATATATACCCGCTAAATATAGGATAAACCCTCGAGTTCATAGACATGAAAAGTAATCAGTAAAATAAATCAATAGAAAATGTATAATTTTAATGGTTACATTATTCAATTTATATTAAATCATAGACAGTTAAATGACTTTCACTGTTAAACCAACCTTATTAGGTTTGTTCATTATCTGTGAAAATGGATATCCCAGGATGTTTCTCAAAGATATTGTGTTTAAATTATGTGTGATCGTGTCCACTGCCTAGATTAGCCAATTACTTAAAATTATACGCGCATAATTTTTATGTAGCTATTATAATGGCCATATCAAATGCTAATGCTCTGCAAATCCGTCAGTCATAGTTTAGTCAAACTCTTTCACCTGTTCGAGTAGAAGTGAACTTTCGAGTTTTAAAGTTCTCGTTCAACTCGAAGGAGATATTTTATGATGCTCTTGACTGAGTGAGAGATGATGCCAGCGAGCCTGCTCCTATCTGAAGGCTTTCATACACGTTCCTTCCTTCATTCTCCGTTGGAAAATAAAAAAAATTTATCCGCGGCACTTTTTCCGCCATGATGAAGTCTTTTGTCGACGTCAACGCATCAGAACCTTTTTTTCTTTTTTCAATGCAATGGGTCGATGGGATGGAAAAGCCCTCATTCGCCCACTAGCGAAGTGGTGTTATATTTTTTCCTTATTAAGTGAACTATGTGCTTCCATTTTTCCCAGATTCTGAGCCATTTTCTTATATTTGGTTTTATCCTCCTTGTTAGTCTCTTTTCCACTTCCGTAATTCCATCATAGCATTTTGCTCACAAACCATGATGATGATGATTATTTCAAAACTATTATAAACTCATCACCATGAAATAACATTTTAAAAATTTCTCAGTTCATGGCAGGCCAATGAAAAACTGCATGTTATTATGTATAAAAATACGTGTATTTCATCTTTATGCATATTAAAGCATACAATTGCACTCAATCACTCAGTTTTTTTAAATCTGACAAGCATAATAACTTCGAGTTTCGATTTAATGCAAAAACTAGGACTTTGATATGCAACTTCCCACCTCAGATCAGCCTACGACGCTCGGATTTTAAACATGACCCCAAACAAAATTTTGCTTCGCTGTGAGTCGTATTAAGTTTAAAAAATGTAGAGTAATGAGCCTTTACGTAATATCCCAGGGCGCCAAGGCGAGACATTTACATTTCGATGGCATGTGGTGAAGCAATAATGACAATGAGTTTTTGGCGCTTGTAGTTGTAAATTGAAGTCCGGCAGTGGTTATTAAAATGAATCAGATTTATAGAATATTCTAATCAGATAAAAGCTGGATAACAGATCACCTCTGATAACTACGATTAATCTAGCGATTGAGACTTGAAATTTATCAATTGTGATGCAATTTAAGTTGTCAGAATGCCTCTTCATCTGTTTTCAAGGAACTCTTTAGCCAATTCCCGAGAACGCTATCATTTCATTTCGGTGCATTAGTTGATTCATTTGGGAAGTCAGATGCACACCCTAGATAATTTTATCTACAGCCCATGGAGCTTTTTAAATAATTAATGTAATTATTCATTTAATTTGACTGCTGAAGTCACAATCTTGATACACCCAGAACTTTTTTTAGGTCATCAGTTCGAACTTTACTGTCATGAAGTTTTTCGTTCCACATCATAGAGATTTTGTTTACGTTTTCCTTGTAAATTTGTGGAACACTCTTACAATCATCAAGCTCTAAACATGTAGACTTGTTCGTTCGTATCCCACTACACATTGTTCCTTTCGTTGTCGCCATCCATTTATCTCCAAATGTCGTGAGCAGATGTTTTATACGATCTCCCTCTTGGTGTACTCCCGCTTTAATCGGCCGGGCACGGATCTTAATATTAATGGAATCATTTTGTTGTCATCGTTTAAAAAAGAGATTAAAAATTTAGGTTTGACAATTTGACAACCTATATACGTGTAAATTACGTATCATTTTATAATTTTCAGGCTTCCTATATAATTGGTAATGCATTCTCTCGGAGTAAACTGGTTTTAATATCAATAAAAGTTGAGAATACGATCCAAATTCGAGGAATATTCTACAAAATATTACACATTTTGAATTTGGATGATGTATAGTGGACATTTTTATGAAATACTATACTGTTGGCCTACTGTTGTATATATATATATAATGTAAATTCACTAATAGTCATAACAAACACAGAAACTAAAACATATAAAAGAGGGACTCAATGGTTCTCGAATTTTCGGTGGTGCAACCACCTTTCTCAAGAGGAATTAGGAACAGAACTCACATTATTGTGCACGTTCGTGGGTTTTCCAAGAAAGTGACTTTATATATATATATATATATATATATATATATATATATATATATATATATATATATATATATATATACACACAACAGTAGGCCAACATATAGCCCAGTGTGTGTGTGTGTGTATATATATATATATATATATATATATATATATATATATATATATATATATACATATATACACTTGGCTTACTACATTATTGTGTCAGTAGCAGCCACCGCAATCCGAAACATTCTCAGCTCGCCTATGGCAACGATTGAGGTAACACTTGACGCTGCAATGTAATTTTGCTTCCCATTGAACTTATAATCAACCGAAATATTTTCAATGAAACAGAATGGGAATGGAGAGCCTGTTATTTCTTATTGATTGCCTGGAAGATAATTTAAAACGTTTGGAAAGGGGAAATAATCAATTTCAAAGGACTCACATTCTCATTAATGCTCTTTTGGAAATTAGTACCGTTAATGTCACTGAGAGAGGAGATCTTCAAATAACGTTAATTAAACTATGAAAAAAATGTATTATTTCATTGGGTACCGCTCAAACTTTGGTAAAATAAATGCTGCAGATTATTTTGTGTGTGTTTGTGCGCATTGTGTTCCAAAACTGCACATAACCGAACGACAGGTCGTTCGCATGTAAGTTTGTAACAGGAAGTTATGAGAGTATATCAGTTGTAACAAGTAGTTATTATCAAAGGCCTCAGATGAAGCATGATTACACCATATGGATCTGTGTGGAAATCTCTGGAATCACCAATACCAAAAAGGAGGCAAAGAGGTTATATAAACAACCTTTCCTTCAAGAGTGCTCACGTTTATTCTTGCAGAAAAAGTTAGGATTACACGTATTTGGATCAGCACATTTATACCAGCACACATGATTTGTAATTGGAGTTAATGATACAGAAAAACCGAAGATTCTTTTTAGATCATTTCCATTGCTAAGAGGCCACGTTTCAACGCAATATCCTGGATACCTTCATCACAAAAAAAACAGCCGCACACCGGAAATTTCAATGCTGAATATTTCGCGAAAGTCGGAGTGAAAGGTATATCAATATAATATATATCTAGTCCCATGTGGCTTTTTTTGTCACCCATGTAAAGATACACTTTACGGAAAGGGTTTTTTTTACCATCAGAAGCATTAGTTAAGGCTGTCTTAGATGGACCTAACAAAATATGGGTTCCATAATGTTGAAAATTTCATTGAAATTTACGGTGAAACAAACAAAAAAACTCAGAAATCCTTGTTAAAATAGTGGGATCTCAAAAAATGTATTCACTTCCTGTGGCAGATATAATTCGTGTAATTGTATCGATGTTTCCACTATTTGGAATGGCATTTCTCCAAACAATCTGGAACAAGGAAATAATCAAATCTGCCCACATGATGTCAGTAGCATTGCAAAATATATGACTCCCTCAATTATTTGTGGACCTAAATAAGTGATGATCTACAAAATTTCCTGATGATATGTCATATCAAAATTAACGTTTACTTATTAAATTATTTTTTTTATTAATCCTTGAACGTCTGGCTGGGGTTACCGGCGCCGGTTTGGCCTGGAAATTAGCTTCTGGAAAGTTATTCAATTTTCCTATTGTTTCTATAAGCACGCAGGTTACCTACCATATGCTGTAGGTAAGCGTGTTATTTTCGCGACATCACATACAGTTAGCAGGAACATGTCTGGGGTGACGTTCAATAAGAAAAGGCAGCCAGAATATCTAAGCGGTCGTAATTTTCAAATTACATCTCTCCTAAATGTTGTAACATTTTGAAAAAGAGAGCTTTCCCTTGGTTTTTTTGTGTACATATGTGTATGCTATGGACATGATCTGCAGGTGTGGGATAAAATAACGGAAGTTGCGAGTTTTTGGACCCTAAAATCAAATTATGTCTGTGTTAATAAAAAGTTTTAAAGTTTTCTTTGAGCATTCATTTGAAATAAGGGGTAGCAATACGCAAAATGTACTGTACAAAATGAAGGGTAGAATATGCATAAGGATGATTATTTTCTTCCATATTCGATCGTTGTAATAGTTGAGCTCTTTAAGCAGGCCTTTAAAAGAGTGTCATAATATATTTTTGGTGGAATGGATCGTTTTTTAATATACCAATGATTTATAATTTTTACGGAAAAACTGTTCTGTAGTGCACTTATTGTTTGTCCCAAAAAATAAGTAAAATAAATGGGAGGAAAACTTTATTGCAGATCAAAGTACAAATTACTAAAACTCTTCAGCACAGTACCATTGTACATCAACATACCGATGTTAGAGTCTCTGCCAAACTGTACGCTTCCTAACAGGTGCCGGGGGGAATCTCGTTCAGGGACCTCTTCACGGTCTCTTTGACATAATCCAGTGGTCCAAAATGGTAATCAAAGGGATTGTAATCGGTCGTACTCAAAAGCCAACGTCTCGTCACCAGTAACCTTTTCTAAAAAATTCGGGTCACTTTCACCGTGGTCCAAGAGGTCCAAAGCAAGGTTGTCACACAAGCAGTCATCTAATAGCACCTTAAGGACCATCTTGGCACAACCTTTCTCATGGCTAAATCATCTGTAAGAATGCAATGCACTGTGCTTTTCTGAGTATTGCACTCTTTTGCTAACATCCTGACACTTGGGGTTCAATCAGAATTGAGAATATGTCTCGCTTTTTGCACATTTTTGCGTTTATGATAGATGACCAGAGCATTCCCCATCGTCAACCTCCTCTTTACCCTCCTGGGAAATCTTTTTCCAGCGAAAAACCATTCCTCGGGAAATTTCTGTATCTCCTGAACCTGAATTTTGGAGCTTAAAACAAAATTTTATCGCAAATCGTCAACCTCTTCGTTATCCTCCCAGAACATCCTGTGAAAGCAGAAAACCATCACTTGGGACATTTCTCCATCTCCATATGAATTCTGAACCATGATCATAGTCTTCGAACTCTATTACCCGAGTTTAACACAAAATTTTATCGCTTAGCATTGCTCCATGGAAAAAGGCATCGTGAATTTGTGACACGACCCTCGAACAGGTGCTCAGTCTAGCAGAAATCCGCAGACTGTAACGGCCCGCAGACAACTGATG
Source organism: Hetaerina titia (assembly GCA_037158775.1). NCBI lineage: Eukaryota > Metazoa > Arthropoda > Insecta > Odonata > Calopterygidae > Hetaerina > Hetaerina titia. The sequence continues at coordinate 84,346,709 of CM073776.1, read as the reverse complement.
CGTCGTGTTGCCTTTCCAAGACCTCTCACCATTGTTCCCGCTACAAATCGTTCACTCCAGTTGTCCATCCGCCAGGAAAAATCGTTTTACTAACTTTTTGGACAGACCCTGTATATTTCTTTCTTTGCATTCATTTGAATTTGAGTGAAAATTAGACTATCAAGGTTGAATGTCTAGTGTGATTGAGCCTATAGTTCAACTAAGACGCTGTAATGAATGTAATCTGCTATCCTCCTGCGTTTTGTCATGTATTCAATATACGTATTTCATATCCAAGCCCGATAAAGGTTAATAATTTTACCATTATTTATTTTTTAGTGAAAGATCAAATTATATTCATTTTTTCGCGTCAATACTCCAGCTGCGATAGTAAAAAAGTTGTCATTCCAAATAGGATTTTAAATCGTCGGCATGGCCAAAATAGATGCATCAATGTATTTCACATTTTTTGAAACTGTATCAAATATGAGAACTTAGTTTTTAGCCTCCATATTTTTTGCTTAATTTTCCCCTTACGAAGAGTAGGCAGGGTGGTATTGTGCGCAGTTTGGTCGTTTCAACACTCAACTATTGTCATTATATATCCGAAAGTTCAGCTCCTCCCTCTCCTCTTTCACCCCCATAAAGTCTTCAATAGATCCCTCACCCCGCGCTCCTGGCAGGGGATCAGTTGACGATCCGATATGAGATTCTATTGGGACACATATCGATATTACTGAATCATCGTTTCACGTGGTCCAGCTGGCAATATGTTCCCGTTTTTGCGTCGCCATCTCCGCCAAAACTAATACCCGCATCCTATGTTCAAAGGCGGGTGAAGTGAATCGATGCGCGGAGAGCAATTCCTACGTCATTGGCGGCGAAACTGTTAGGTAGAGACCGAACGGGCATTTGTTTATGCTTGCGCGTCATTTCGTTTGCGTTTGTTCGCTTACTCGCTGGCGTTTCCATCCCACCACTCGTTACCCCGCGGCCAAATTCCTTGATAATCAGCGACCAGGATGATGATCGAGGGCCGTGGAAGACCAAGCAAACACACGCGCGACGAGTGCAGGGATCTTGCGCCTTCTTGAGCTTCACTACTGCCCCCTTTTGCTGCTGTTTAATCTCTTCCCGATTGAAATGGATGCGTTCAAATTGCTTGCCACCTCTAATCAGCAGTGTGACGGTATCAATTAACGTGGACACCATTTTTTCTAGTCCTAATCTCAAAGGAACGTCCGTGTCCCTCAATTTTTTGACATTTGACATTTATCCCTTAAGGGAAACATTTGCATCAAATTCGTCGAATCCATTTGTTTCTATTCCCTTTCTACTTCATAAATAAAGAGCGACATTAAATCAACAGAGAAATGTGGAACTTAGATCAGCTCATCTCCTCCCATAGTATTTACATGATTCGAGAAGTAGGGAGCACAACTTATGATGAATATAGAAAAATAACATTTGTTGCTCAAATTTTGATATTTGTTCCGCTCAGAGAATAGATGATGAAATCATTAAACATTGTATGCCTAAATGTTTCATTCATTCATTTTTTTTAAGATTACTCTTTTAAATAGGGATATGGAGTGGGGTATCTAAAACATTGTTGGAGTTAACAAAATTGGCGAACAACTTTTTATGACTATTATATGACGACTATTATATATGTTATAAAATAAAGTTAGGATGCCCAATTTTATGGAAAATTTACAAAATCAACATGACTTCATTCATTATAAAACGTTATAGATGATTACATAACAAATTGTGTAGTTTTAGGCGTGATGTGTTGGAATTTGAACAAAAAAAGAAAAGTTAGTAACAATTTTCCACTAGATAAGTTTCATAGTACGACCGGGTTTTGATGTATTACGTCATCATCAGGTAACAAATTGAATTCAATTGCAATTAATTTTGTTTCCTAATGATTGTGTAATGCATCGAAACCCGGTCGTACAATTAAACTTATCCAGTGGAAAATTGTTACTATTCTTTCTTTATTAAGGTTATATAGGTTTCTTAATTGAATTCCGCTTTAACATTTGATATTTAAGATATATCATCGATGCACTTAGTCGATTTATGGCAAGATAAATAACGAATATTTTCTATCACATGGGTAAATTAGCTATTGAGCGTAATTTTGAAGCTTTGACACCAATATTTGAATTTGATTTCTATTTTTATTTGCAGGTGAGGTTTTGCAGAAAGAGCATCATATGACTATGGTCAACTCGTTTAATTGATCCCTGAGAAAAAAACACTTTCGGTGAGTAGTAATCTAAATAATTTTTTATGAATGAAAAAAAATTAAATAATATTTTTAACATATGGGGGAATCACTGCACTTCAAACCCTCAGTAGGAATGATTTCATTTAATGAAAAACCATGAACCGCTTGATCTATAAGTATCTTTCAAAACGTTCCAACAATAATTTACTCCCAATTGAACGGAATGCTTAAAAAAATTGCTCGTTAAACTTCAACGTGAATTCTTTCTATAGTATTTATTTTATATTATTTCACTTGACATGTGACTCTTGTGTAAAATTAGTTTAAATTCAATAATGTCCACATTGGTTTTGGGTAAGTGCCCACTTGCGAAGTGTTCCGTTATGAATTTTCGTGCCAAGTGGAATGAAATAAAAATTCATAAATGCAGAAATTTCTCTAAATACATATTTTATCGTGTCATCATTCGTCACATCTAAATGCCGATGGGCATCAAGTGCGGACTTTAAGTTCTTTGCAAATATTTGCGGTTAGTGCCAATCCTACTTATGAGCGTTTAAAGCATTAAAACTCTCGATTTCATCGAAATGTTATTCCCAGTTCATATACATATAGTCCCTTTTTGAAAAAACGAAACAATCAAATTTTAAACTTCTTAAAATCTTGACATTTTTCGGTAAACTAAGAAAATTCTAGTGTTTTAAGCTGATCAATTACCATTAGATGAGACAGTTCGTCTAGATGACACTAATAGTGTCATCTAGAAGAACATTTTTATGAGGTGATGATATTTTCTGTAAATATAAAAATACTATCTATTTAAATCTTAATTCTATAATTTTAAAAGATCATTGGTTAGAAAAAATTTCTAGAACACGTATATCCACACCTTTTCTGAGAAGAAACCAAGTTTAACGTAGGACAAATTCCAACCCAGGGACGTCATCAGGGAAAACTCCGCGTTAATTTTGAAAGACTGTTAGAGCGTTATATATTTGTTTCCTCTAGTTGTCTTGCTCTAAACATTCCAATTATGAATTTGTACTCATTTCTCGAATATATGTATAGTATTTCGTAAAATAGTGCACTATGGGCGTTTGAGCAGATGTTAATCTGCACATGAAAAAGGTAAAACCACAAATATATTTACTCCCGTGGATATTTTCCTATTTCTAAGCTCTACAGAAATATAAATGGCAATGAAAAATTTGCTGATTCAGAGCTAAAATTAAGTAATGAGAGTTACTAATGATGCGGTTTTAAAGTGATGATATCAATATCATCTTTTATTATTATATCTTTGCGATATACGAGTATTATGTGTTTTCTTTTGCTCGAAACAACACTACTGGTGTTAGGTTAGTCAAAAATAGAATCTCCTTAACTTTAGTCTATTCACGCTATCAGTTTTAGTCTAGGATTTTGGTTAAATTAATGAATAAAACCAAATTACCCAACATCATCTCAAATTTCAAATCTTTCTTTAATTTCTATTCACATTTACCCAACGTACTAAAAATAAGTTCATCATGCTGATACGAAAACTAAGTCCATTGAAATTCACAAATCTAGGATAGATGGTGCGGTTTTTCCCCCTATGTCGCTTGTGGTTTCCTTGAAACAATGATATTCAGAAAATCACACCTTTTGGTTAAAATCAGAATACCATAGTCTCTCCAGGTCTAGGGTCGTTTAATTCAACATTGATTTCGGGGAAGAATGTTGAAAATACACTGGATGGAGAGGAAAACCAGAGATGAAATTCCAGACATGTTAGAGAAGAGAGGCATATGTTGGAATAAATTCGTAGAAGCCAAGAAAAGTGGATGCAGGAGACACAAGAGAGCCAATAAAGTTGGATGATGAAGGTGGTAATAGGGGGAAGAATGTTGCAAAGCATGGTATAAGGGGAAATGAATAGACATTTTGGATTAAATTAAGGTAGGTAGAAAATATGCGGAGCTAAATTATTAAATACTGTAATGGAGTTTAAGAAAAGCATGCCCCATTTTGGTTAATATTTAAATTGTAGTTTTGGGGTCAGTGAAGTTTTATGAAAATCCTACCGTACTGCAAATTATAATAGAAAATGACAGATAAAAAATACATCAGAAGATACGTTAGCTCATATCACTTCACCGTTGGCACTAAATAGCACGGGAAGTCACATTATTACTCACTATTGGTGTGAAAATTTTGCGCCTACAAATAGTTCCTTTCACTTGAGCGCAGAAACTGTATAATTATACATCAAAATCACGATAAATGTCCATTATCATAAAGTAGAGTTTTATTTTCGTGGTGGATATGTCTGATATCAAAACAGATATTTCAGCTGCCCCATATTTATTACAAATAATTGCACACCGTAAAACTCACTCCCTTGCAAATTTCTCTCGACTTAACTTGATTCCACAAGATTTTTCCCTCATCTCGAAATTAAGTCAAAAAAATTGAAAATATTTCGTAGAGAATCACATGAAGGTGTTAAAGTTGGCCACAATAATTCAGTAAAACTTCCCTTTCGATGCGTCAACACCCTCGTTCTTCGAATGGCCCCGAAGCCAAAAAGGGGATCTACTCCCGAATACAACGAGAGTCGCTTTCTCCTCCGAATGTTGAAAATCTCCCTTTTATATCAAGTTTAGGTATCCCTGTATAAGAGAATGGTGACTCATAGGACGGCAAAAATAATATATGCGAGCCTGAAAGGGAAAGAATGGCGGCTCTTCCCTCTCACAAAGGCACGAAGGCCTCGAATGGCTAACACCGGCAGGACTCCTGTCACGTACCCGCCGGTGAGGTGGGAGAAGAAGGAGGCCATCCATATTGAGAGCCAGGATCCCGCTCCCGCTTCCCCTGCCGCTATCCAAACCCACACACACACCCTCTCATTTTCTCGCCTTCTATCTCATTCGGGTGACGTCCAACCTCAGTACTTTTTCCACGTGTCCATCTCGGTCACTTCCTCCTCCTATCCACCTCCCCTTCGTGTATGAATGACCCTCCCCATTTTCCCTGCAACCTTGCCCCATCTGACTTTAAACTCCATCAACGGCTTCGCAAAAGCATTACTCAGGTATTCAACCCCATCATTTGCGCTTACTTAGATGGTTTCGTCTGGGTTGCATCCGCGGCTGCGTGTGAGGATATTGTTTTCCCATGATTGCGTCCACCGGGAGGGATGTCCCTTTAATGAGAAGGTATAATTATTCCGAGGGCAAATGGAAATTTGCGGGTATCACTAACGGCTAATATCCTTATAATTTCCTTTCAATTTTACTCATAATGACTTTGGGATTTATGAATTGACGGCACTAGTATTACGTGTTTTTATGTTATGTTTTCTTCGAAAAATAACTTCAACTAAAATGAATAGACAAACTACGAACAATAATGGAAAAGATGACCATTATCAACCTCCTGACGAAATATTCTTGAAAATAATAATGACATACGTCCCTGCCCATTCTCCGTACACGGTGTCTGGATGGTAACTAACTTTATTATTTTACTTTAATTAAAGCAAACATTCTGGTGGGTTTCGTTTCAAACCTTCTCTTTGTTATCTACATTGCCTGTCCAGAAAGTAACTTCCGTTTGGGTGTAGCCAGCGGAGTAGTGAGATGGGCCGATAATTGGCTGTATTGACGTACGCACTAGGGCAGTACGCCTCGAGCTGCGGTGTTTGGAATCCCGCGCTGTTTGTCATTTGTTTAAAATAGCGAATCAAAATGAACAATATAATTGGAAATCCCGCCAAATGTAAAATGGGTTCAGTGAAAATGTTTTTACTGGCAATAAACGTCAAAGCTGCTTAAATTAATTGGGAAATTTTTGCTGTACACCGACTAAATGACGAGTGACAGTGCTGTTCGTATGATAGTGAACTGGCTATCCGTCAGTTCATATGTCAAAAGACTAGGCCAACCAATGCGGTCCTCGTCATAAACTTTGGTGCGTTCATTTTTAAACTAGGTGTTCCACTGCCTCACTCCGCCTCCATTTTATTTCGTGTCCATACACATCTCAAAGTTACCTACGAATCTCAATTGGCTTCTGGTTTTTTACTAGTATTAGCTTAATTGAAGATTACACTTCACAACTTGCGGGATTTTCTACTCAGCAGACATTTTAACAGCTCGCAGTGAACAAAGGAGAAGAACCGCAGTCCGCAAAAATACACAGCCGGATGAGTACTAAGTGTAGGGACGTTTGGATTCCAAGATTGTGGGTCTAACTCTACCGACTGTCACACTAGGTCGAAACGTAAGTTACGTAATTTATTGACAGCCCTCGTAATTGGCTACATTTTTTGCTTTGAAAAATGTTTACATTTACTGTAACATGTTCTTAACTTTATAATTTGAAGAAAATATACAACTTACAGAGGTTGTAGTTCATCCCTGAACTAACTTTTTTTCTTTGTTTGCATGGTGCGTATTATTCTTCTTGTATTGTGCTTTACATAACGTGGTCTTGATTCTTTGCTTCAATCTCTATCCCTTTTATTTCTACATGTTTCCCATTACCAAATTCTTTAATATTTCCACAATATTTTAGTCATTTCGATTCGTGATAATCGATTCTATATTTACGGTATGTCGTCTTAATTTCTTCGATTAGTGTTCGATGTTACACTGAGTTAATACATATCCAATTTCGTTTATTTCATTATTGCATTGCATGGACATTCATTCCTCATTTTTTCGAGTTTTATTTTGATACTTTCTGCGACCCTCATTTCTGGATGGCTTCTAAAAATGTGCCATCCATTTGAAAATGTTATTGGTGCATTTTCTTGATTTATGGAAGGAATATTTCTTAAGCTTCGTCCAATCTTCCATTGACCGATCTTCTTAAAAGTTTCTATATGCATGATTTGCCTATATGCATGCATATATGCTTGGATTCGTATGTACTTTTCTTGTTTTTCATCCAGTGGTCAATGAATTCCAGTTCAAATTCTAGGGACTGGTCTTGGAAGAATTTCATATACCATACGTGGAAATCCAGTAATAATGCCAACGGCTGAATGGTCAACCTTTCTCTAGCAGCATGATATTGTGAACGTTCAGCATATTTGTGCTTCGTAAAAATTACGGTTAATTCTAATACGTCAAATCTACTACTCCACACCCACATTTCAATAGACTCCAATCTACGTCTATCCTCCTGCTTCAGTGACCATGTTTCCGCGCCGTACATAGATACTCTCCATATCAGAGTTTTTACGAGTCTTGTCTTAACATCCCTACTCAACGTCCCCGCCATCAACTCCCTCCTCCTTGAGAAAGCCTCCTTGCCTAGCGCAATTCTTCTCCTTCCGTCCCTACCACTTTCACCGTATTGGTCCAAAATACTTCCGAGATATGTAAACTGTTCTACCTGCACTATTGTTTCCCCGCCTATTTTAATATTTAGCTTAGCCCTTTTCTTTCTGGAAAATCGCATAAGCTTTGTTTTATTAATATTGATTCTCATCCCATATTTATCGCACTGAACCTCCAATTCACTCAACAATGCTTGCAACTCCTTGGCTGACTGAGCAACTAATGCTTGGTCATCAGCAAACCTAACCGATTTTACGAATTCCCCTCCGACTTTCATTCCTACCTCCAGTTCTTCCTATGCCTCTTTAATCATTTCCTCCATACATGTATATACGTTGAACAGCACCGGTGACAATGGGCAACCCTGCCTTACACCTCTTCCTAACACTGCCCATCCGGATTCTCCGTTCCCCACTCGCACCTGAGCAGTCTGAGACATGTACAGGTTGCGGATCAGTCTCCTGTCCCTCCAATCCATTCCTATTTTCCGCAATACACGCATTAATTTTTCCCAATTCACTCTATCAAATGCTTTTTCGAAATCTACAAAACAGGCAAAAACGTCCTGATTGTATTCTATATTGAACAATTCTGCATTTTCAATTCTTCAAGCCACCGCCGCGAAAATCTACGCAGCTGTATTCTATATTCCTCTCGATTAGTGATCTCATTACCGCAATGGCATCACGCGTACCTCTTCGTACTCTCTTTCGCAGGTTGGTAAGGATGTGAAAATTTTCATTTTTAAATGTCTATTTTGGTGGTCCAGGGAAAAAGTGAGAATATATTTGAAAAGAAATTTGCCGCCAAAGAAAGAAATTCCGTTAATTATTCAACACACCACCCATCAAAAATGTTTCATTCATTCTTCAAAATATGTAGATTTCTTCATATCTATGAAGCGTGGAATACTATTTATGCATATAGCATTGCATATAAATATAGCATTAAGTTGAATTGAGGCTCGAAATCCTTTCTGCCTTATCCCATTTCATGCGGGGATCAAGAGATTTCATTTTCCGGGTGGAAGTACATACTATATCTCGTCAAGTACTGGTGCAGCTCGTATAAACACAATATTAGTCTATATGTATAGTTGTAATGGATAGTTTTACTGTACAAAGCTTGCACCAATTTGTTTCACTTTCCAGTGAAATACAAATGTGCAACGTGGGTCATCACTTCGTAGAACACAATTTCATTCGAATCTGCGTGGTAACCACTAAGCCTTGTATTGTAAGTTTTGGTATCCGCATTTACACCCAGAGACTCTAACGTCAGAGAGAGGTGAATATTTCATCCAGATTTGGGGATGATAAATTTCGTAGATATCCGCGGGGGATATTTCTTCGGGAGTGTTGGCGTGGTGGCAGGGCAAAGGAGGAAGCCTCCCCTTCCGAGTAATAGGCGCTGTCCAATTTTTGCGAACTCCTCCGAAAAAGTAGAATGATGGGGGCCGGGAAGAAGTCAGGCGATGTGTGAGAGTGAGAGAGGGGAGGAAAAGGGGTCACGGACCCTGAGGGAGTGATAAAGGGGGCGGGGGAGAGGGCGGAAGGGGAATTGGATGAGGGTCATTTTGTTCCTACCACCGCTCCAGTCACCCACTGCCTTGTCTTCCGGGCTCATGGGTACCTCTATAGCCAACCGTGAGAAAATGATTTCTGAAAAAATAATGCAATCCAAAAAATAAGGTTAACAATAAAATAATGATGGTAATTTACATTCGTTTTCAATACAAAAGCACAGAATTATATAACTTGGGATTAATTTTATTGTATGTAAATCATCGATGAAAGTCCCTTTGATTAGCATGTTTTTCTCCTCTATTTTCAAATTCATCCACATTTGTTAAGTTTTGTTTTTTCAATTAATTTTAAGTATTTAACGGCGTTTTTTGAACTCTAACACACTTAAGGAATGTTTTATTGAGCATACTCTCGTACTTCAACCATGGAAAATAAATGTCAACTGGGTAACGAGCTTCAAAAACGAAGGATTATTAATAATAATCATAAAAAATAAATAAACAACATCAATATTGTGCACCATAATGTATTCAGTGCAAAAATTCAACAATTTTTCTCGGTAAATGTGCGAAATTTTCTTCCAAAATCATTGTTGCATGAAATTTTAATACATGATCACGATTGTGCTTTAATATTTTCACCGGGATATATACAAACATATTTATTCATATTAACGGAATAATACACACTTATACAAGTCTGAAAGTAATCAGAATAACTTACAAATAAAGGTTATTTGCCGCAGTAAGGATGCAATGACATATCGAGAGACGATGGGAGAAACTTCCAATTTTGGCAGCTGCTTTGGGCCGTTCCTATAGGTGACAGAGCCAGAAATAATTCAAATTCATTCAGGCATGTCAATTCCAGGAACCAATTTTAATTTTCCATCAGAAAGCACAAAAAAATCGAATTTTTCAACCATCAGATTCTCATTCCTCAAGAAATCAAAAGGGAGGAATTGCCGTATATCTTCGAGCTTGCGTTCTCTCAGAGACAAAATTCTTCCATTTTCTTTGCAACACTTTTTAGAGCAATATTTTGCTACTTCCTATCTCCGTGATGTCTCATGTTCAATATTTGAATGTAAAATTTAACCTATACGACCGCTTTAAATCGTAAATTTACAATGCTAAATTTGCATTTTCATTTTTTGTTAAATTGAACTGTGGTAAAGGACCTCATCGGTAACCTTGCTTAACTTAAAGAGTGATCGACAGTGGAGTGAAGAGTTTTCTCCATGACCACTCGTATTTTCTAATATATCCGTGAATATAACAGTGGTAGTAATAGAGGGATGGAAACAGACGTCTTGACGATATGGTACTTCTTGATCTCAAGGCTTAACTTGTCATTCAGGTAAGAAATTAAAACCATCGCTACATAAATTATAAAAATACTGATTTTTATAGGTTTACAAAAATTTGAAAGGCATAAATAGTAATTAAAAACTATGTATTTCAGAACGGAATCCGGAGATGTGAAATGCTTAAACAAAAATGCAGTTGGAAGAATGAAAACAAAATATTTGCCCAGGTGTTTTCAAAGTAATAACCTATTGTCTTACTTTACTTTGATAAATACCTTTAGGTTTTTAAGAAGTAAATCAGGTTTTAGGTTAAATACTGTTTTTGAGCTAGTTTCCTCTAACTAAAGTGCAATTGTTTTTAAAAAATAATGTTTCCATATGCCTATTGGGTCACATTGGTATCCGATTCGAATAGTTCTGATCTTCCCTATAAGGGGAAATCAATAAATAACTCGCAAAATTGGATACAGGCTAAGTTAATAATAGTCAAAGTGATTTCCTGAAATGCATTTCACCTCTCGACGTATTTACCCAGTGCATTCAAACATTTAATCGCATCTCTTTACAAGTGCTTGACATCCGGTAGCAAAGAAATATTTTATTTACTGTCGCAGCCAACAAGTGACCTCTACGGCTACCCAACTCTTTTTTTAGGGACCCGGACAGATGAAAATCACTAGAGGGCTAAGTCGGGACCGTACTGTGGATGTTTCAAGCGTACCCAGTGAAATGTTCGTAACAGCTGTCCTTCTGGCGTCTGCTCATACAACACACCCACTATCTTGAACTGGCTGTCACTGACTGACAGACCGACCGCGAGATACGAGTATCACGCTGCATTTACGACAAGCATACTTATGCTGTTATCTGCTGACAAAATATGCGCGCGTAATTTAAACATGATAAAAGTTTCTGACGTTCGCGACTGATTCATTTACTTTGTCTCGTATTTACCTCAATACGCAAAAAGCATAAAATCGGGTCGAGTAATCCAAAATCGTAAGCTCGATGGTTGGTTTAATAGTTTAACTGACAGTTCCCGTCAGTTCAAAACCTAATTACTTCATTCAGAATGACGGCTTGTTGAGTTTATAAATTCTCGTAGGGGCGGGACATCCTCTTCCCTTTAATAAATGCTGTTTCCTTCAGGACTTGGGTTGACTGGCTTGACTTGAACGCGGACGATTGGGGTTGTGTTGGCGATATATCGATGCATCACCTGGAATCGGACCCATTATCCCTCACACCAGTAGCTGTTCAGAGGAAATTCAAAAGTTAACGGACGGCGCATTTAAAATGGTCCGGGTGGAATGTAAAATATGTCAACATGGCGACCGAGTGGTCTTTCCATTCGCTTACATTCGAACTTCTATATTCCCCACCACTCTCTATATTCCCCCTCTCTGCACTTTAAAATCTTTTTCACGCCTACAGTTTGAACAAAAGCATAACAGAATTCCGAACTTTACCTCCGTAAGTTTTGTGAAATAGTTCATTTTAAAAACTTATACTATACGTATCAATTCTACCGAGGGACACGATGAAACGTCAACTTCGATATTAGTAATGCCTTTGCTCGAAAAACAGAGCCACTGCAGTTGGAGGGTCCAGGAAGAGTGTACTTGGAAGAGGAGGAAGTGAGGAAGGGTGGAGGGGAGTTGAAATGGGGATATTTTGGTGCGGTGAACTGTCCTCGACCCCTGCTACGCCTTTTCGTGGTCCCCAGGGTCCCGCAGCGGCATTGGTTTCGGGGGAAGGAGGGGAGGAAGCAAGAGAATTGGAGAAAAAGTAGAGGGAGAAAGAGAGGGAAAGATGAGGGCAACGAGTCGGGCTTTTTCTTCCTTTTTTAGGGAGAGGTCAAGGAGTGTTTTGAATGGCAAAGGGGTGGCTACTGCTGCTGCTCTTTCTGGAAGAATAATACCTCTTTCCCCGGCCTCCCAAGCCCGTCTCGGGGCCTGCACCCAGGCGCGCGCACACACACAAGGAGGCGAGGACCTCCCGGGTGCACAGAGAGAGGCAATATGTGGCGGCTCTCACATGGATGAAGTATGAAACTCAAGTTAGGCCTCCCTCCCGAGACATAAATCGTTGGATCGTGGAGCCAATATGCAAGGGAGGAATCTCACGGCGTGGACAGATATGGGAGTCCAAGAGGTGGATGGTGAGGGACGGGGAGGGGGGAAAGAGAGATTCCCCCCACCGCCAGCTTACCCACGGGTAGCTCGGAATCACTCGAGGGGAATTTTTTCCCCCTAGTGTATCCGTGGGGATGGGATGGGGTGGTTGGGAAATGCGGGGGACGTAGTGGGGTGGACGATATTCGTCCGAGAAAAATATTCCCCAAACCGTCGCCCTTCGTCTACAAGCTCCGCAGTCGAGCACGTTCAAATACCGCTCCGACGTTTTCTACAATTTTGCGGTTGACGTGATGGAAAAAAAAGCTACCGAATACCAATACGTGATGAACGCTTCCGTTTCATCCGCGACGGCCGTTTCATTTCCATGGCACTTACAACCCCATCAGCGGAATTATTTTCACTCCCGCCATCGTGAGATCGGAATGCAAGCGCGAAATACGCCATTGGTAATGTTTTTTTCAAACGTGAGCGTTACCGAAGGAAAGGTTTGATGTCTATAATTTGATTTATTGATCGTAGGATTTCGCAGCAATGCCCCGATCCTACGTTAGATTATGAGACTCGCTTCACGAGGACGATCTTTTCGGTCAACTTGCCAAGTTGAGAAAAGTACTCCTTCAGCTCTCGAGAACGTCGATTGAACAACATGCTTCAAAACGATAATGCTTGAAAGGCACCGAAGAATGCTCCATGATTTATTCACTCGGGTGATTTGAAAAGCCACTCGGTTTTTCAACTTTTTGCACCACATTACCTTATTAACTTCGCTCGATTGAATGGGGGAGAGAGGGGTGGAGTCGCCATGGGTTCTGTTGCGCAAACAAATTTCAAAGTCACCCTAGTGTACCAGTATGATGTACGTATTCACACGAATTATTTCAAAGGGAAATCTAAGTTTAATTATTATCATAACAACCTAAGGCATAGCTTCATTGCTACTAGAGGATAATATCAGCTATTCAGAAGTTCCTAGAGATTTTCTGATCATACGCAAATATTACTATCCTTTAAGGCACTCTCCCCCTCAATAGGAACCTCGTTCAGCAAAATCGATGTTTTTATTCTGCAAAATACTGTTTGAAATGTATTACAGGGTGTTAGCGGTCGGTTTCGTGATAACCTGTCGATGACATGAGATTATTTTGAGATCGGTAATTTCATCTGCCCCATAATCAGCGCATATTATCACTTGGTACTCTTAGATTCTGGTGTGATGGAGACATTTTTTGTAAATAAGCATTTTCATGAATGGTCAGCAGCTTGGTAACTGTAGAATTGTAACCAGCTTGGCAACTGCTTCCATTAAATAGTTTTGTTTGTGATGTATATCATTGACATTGTGTAATATATTATCATCCACCATAAAATATCTTGCACTATTTTAGAGGTTCTAAATGAAAGCCATCTTACTTTTTTTTTAAACTTGCACGTTAAACGCTTACATTAATCCTCTGAAACCTGATAAAAAAACCTTTTATTACCAAAAATGCTGTAAATGAGCTCTTTTGCGCCATCTTTCCCGAATTTTTCAACTAATAAGACTAATTCAAATAATATGATAGCTTTACCTACTTCCGGTTGAAATGAAAATGATCATTGTAATAAGTTATTGATGGCACGGAAATTATCATAACCGTAACAATTTTCAGTCCTACATTTTTTAGACCAAAAAATGATCACCTAGATTGGCTAAATTGTTCTGTATTTTTTTAATTTAAACATTTTTCCTTCAATCTAAGGATTCTGTCCAGTCAACGAATCTCTCGATTCAGTTAGTCTGGGCACGTTGGTGTTTGCTAATCAGAAGGTCGAAAGTTTAAAACTAGACATGGACGTGATGCTATTCTGAAGTTATTTTTTCCTTGAAAATTGTTAACAGTGTGCCGCGGCTATTATAGAACGCATAAATATATTTACGAGTGCAATTAGGTTTCCAGCAGAGACTATATTTTTTTTGTAAAAGTTTTAATCATCTTGTCACCAGTTGCCATAAAGAATGCAAAGAGCTTTCGCCATGCATTTTTAGAATATTCCAAGAAATTTAGGATCAGTGTGCTTTTAATTGCATACGCTGTACTGCAAATATTTTAACGTGGTACGAGAGCAAACCATTCTATAAAAACTTGAAGGTTATTAATGGAAATTCTAAATGAACGAGTTTATTTTTTTTCTTCTCCTTCAGTCACCTCACAAGTTTCACCTGATTAAGCATGCCGATGGACAACATTTTGATCATTCATGCTAATATTTTGGACAACACTTTACAATTTTTATCCACATACACAGGCTAAAAGAATTTGAACTTTTCTGAAGTAGAAAGCAACTTGCGCGAATTCCATTCATTAAACCAAAAATGTTTGCATTTTAAACAGCAATATTACGTCCTTCGATATCCTTACGGTATTTAATTGATTTTCAATTGTTCGCGAACACACTACTATGCCGAGTCAAAGTTTCTCAAATAGAAAAAAGCATTTCTTCTTACCTCACTGGATATTAATTTTAAAGAAACGGGAAAATATATTCGTAAGGTTTTTAAAAAGGAATACCATGTAATAGCAACTAGAAGCCCGTTTATGGCCTTATCGATATCCTATTGAAAAATAGGGTAAATCATCAACATCAATGAGTAAAGAAAAGAAGTCTAATAACGTGTATGTCTATTTATCAGGCATCCAGTAAAAATGATAGACACAAACTATTACTTCTGAATGATATTTTCATTTGTGATTGTAATTTTTCTAAAATAAATAATGATACTGTACCTCAATATCTTTATTCTGCCATACCACGGAATCTGTAATTGCATCAAGATGACTTTCCAATCAGATTTTTGCTCGAATTATTCCTGCTTCCTCTTTTTTTGTTATTCATTCTAGTGGCTGATATATTCTTCTCGTATGAGCGAATAAGTCCGTGTTATGAGCAGAAGAGAGGTTACCATAAACTTACGACTTCATAAATAACACCGATCTGGGTCATCGAAATCAAACATTTCCTAATTCGTAATTACATAAAAATATTAGTTCAATTTTACTCAGTGCCATATCACGCCTGTTTATGATGTACGTTGTTCTGATTTACAATTAATCTTCTGGAGGGGACAAATATAGCTCGAGTTTTTTTTTTTAAACTGTTCAACCTACCTGTTCTACCTTGTATAACGGAACATTATAAGCAATTAAAGTCACAGTCAAAGAGGGTTAACATGGTGAATTCTGATAATTACTGGTAGTTATATAGCTATCAGATCGGAGGCAAAAATCACGTGTAAATAGTTGCATGTATCAAGGCCAAGAGCAACATTATTTTACTATCTTTCAAATGCGAAAACAAATTCCTTCGTGGTAATGAAAATACATGCGGCCCCTTGACGGTTACTTGCTTCGCGGAGGAATAACTCATTGTTTTGAAATCTCATATCTAGTAAAGTTATTCTTTGCCGCAGTGGTATAAAACAAAGTTTTTCTCAGTTTGCTAGGTTCCTGAGAAAATAAACCGGTCCGCGCCATGAAAAAGGTTGATAAAGTCTGCACTTCAATTTAGTTTTAATCTAATAACTACCAGAAGTTAAATTAAATCTTGGCGTAATTGATTTATGCTTCCTCCAAACTACTGTTTTCTTACCACGTTGTGTAATATAGCGTATGAATAAAAGCTATAAAGTAATTAGATCCTAAAAAAACTTCATAAATCATGTAATAAGCATACCTTAGGAAGATTTTGTTTTTTAACCCCAAGCTTTATTCCACGTAACTTGGGCGTGGAACGTCCTTTTTTGAACCTTTTTGAAACTTTCAATATTTTCCAATATACATGAATTAATGAATACCATGAACCTCTCTGTAAGCTGGGAAGGGTAATAGGGGCATAGGGTACGAGGAATTTTTCAAGAACTGGATCAATAAAGACTTTGATGTTTTGCCTCACCTCTCCTTTCGCTTGGAAAAGTTGGATGCTCAGTATTTGAGGCGGACTTAGCAATAGAGAAAATATTAGTGTCACGTCATTACGATTGAAAATTTAGCCACTTTGAAAAGAGAGGGCATAGAGACGAAAAGACGGATATTTTCAAGGATAAACGAGACGCTCTTGTATTTAAGTAAGTGAATTAGGTGTTACTACAAAGCAGCAGGAAAATAAAGGTACCCTGAACTGTATAAAGGAGTATAAAAAATTCCGAAAATAAAAGATCTCGGGGATATGAATGGCATTGTTAAGCAATGCTTTTCCATTATCCCAGTAGATCTTCTCGGAAGGAGAAAAATTGTTCCACTACCTTATGGGATATAAAATAGTTGAAAAATTGGGAGTGGTAAAACCTCATTTTTAGGGATGTTTTCACTTTTGATGAAATCGAAAATCAATGAAGAATGAATTCTAATTAAAATTTTTTTTTTAATACTAAATTTTTGAAATATATTTTTTAAGAAACTTTAATTTTTCTCAGCATTAATTTTCACATAAAATCCATTTATATTATGTCATTAACTAGAGTAACCATTACTCTTAGAATTTAGTAATATGACTTTCAGTGATCAATTTTTTAACTTAGTCGGTGAGCCCCAAAAAATGGTCCATATCAAATATACTATATACTATACATTCTTTCTTTAGAATTAATCATGAATATTAACAGAGGTGATCATCAAGTTAATGATTATTTTTCTCCAATGAATTGTAATGTTTTTATATGCTAATATCAATTAATGTAATAATATTCTCATCCTTCACTGATTTTCCGTTTCTGCCAACTCCTGTTCCCCAGCTAGACATAAAATATACTGACTCCTCAGTGAAGCTCATGATGGCAATAAAATAAGATATGCCCTTAAATGGCCTTGTTAATATGTCTTCAAGAGTTAGATATAATTAAAGCACCGAGAAATTTGGAGTGAGCAAATGTCTAATGTGCGCTTGCCCCTTACTATCTGTGGAAACTGATAAAAGGGTTACAGCGCGATCATTACGCTCTAAGACTAAAACTCTCAAATTCATTCTTACTTGAACACATAAATATTCCCCTAGGCTCTAATTAAATTAAGAAAGATCTGTACCTCTGAGATTTTATTGAGTGGATTCATTGGTAGAGATTTAGTTCCAATTTTCTTGCAGTAGCCGAAGATACTCTTCCCAATTCCCCTTGATTGAGAATTGGATTGATGAAGGACATGGAAGAAAAATGCAATCACTCAGGACTACCTCTTCTTCATACTCCACGAGCTGCCACGAGGAGGTGACTGCGTCAGTGTTTTGTAAGACACCAACGTTTAATCATGTAATTCCGGCGTGCTTGTAAGGGGAGATGTCAACATGGCTTTTCTATTGCAATTGATTGCTTGTTAACCTTAGATCAAATCTCAACGTTCATTATCCATGAAAGTGCGAGGATTTTGATCTAGATTGAACTGGAGAAGGGCAGAGGTCAAATATAAACCCTGAAGAGAGGAAGTAGAAGCATAGAGGACTGATGGGATCGGGGGGATGGGAAATGAAATGAGAAGCAGAGCGGAATGCTTTGCGCAAAAAGGTAGGGGTGGATAATTTCTGCTTCCTGCCAGTTTTTCCTTCTGGGGCATCCCAGAATGGCAGTAGGTATAAAAAGTTCATTAGGAGAAGGAATGGAGAAACATTAGTGAAAATCAGCGAATCGTCAGAGAAATTATTACGCACATGTGTCACACCCTTAAATGGTGAAGGAATGGAGATAAGAGGAAACGAAGA
The DNA here is from genome assembly GCA_037158775.1 of Hetaerina titia. NCBI lineage: Eukaryota > Metazoa > Arthropoda > Insecta > Odonata > Calopterygidae > Hetaerina > Hetaerina titia. Next base: position 84,328,461 of record CM073776.1, on the reverse strand, counting down.
TGAGAACGGTACATTGGGAGAATTTAAATGTGTTCATTGAAGAGAATAACATCTGTTGATGTCTAATTATTTATTCGTTATAGTTATCGATATCTATCTAGGTTTGAGAATCTCAATATACTGCTATTTCATACTGTTACTCCGAATCACGAGAAATCATTGAAGTAGCAGTTTGAAATGCACAATACTAAACTTAGTCTTCCATAATTTGAAGAATAGTTTTAGAATACTCGTTATCCATCGCGTAGATAAGCTTGTAAAGGGCGTGTTATGAATATCCATGCTCGCACCTCTGATACAGAGTAGAAGGGCGTGGCAACGGTGGTTACGTGTTCTCAGGGGCGCCATCTTGTATGTCATGAGTAGAGAAAATAGATTCAATGAGATGAATGTTCACTCAAAACTAAAGATCTTCTACAAACTATAGATTTTTGGATCGCCACGAGCCGGGGACAATTTTACTTTACCTTTTGGGAACAGAATCGCTAGATAAATGCAGAGACAGCAGCGAGAGTCTTATCAGCAAGAGGAAGATTAAACTCTTCCGGAGTAGGAAGCCAATCTTTGATATTCTCCTTTCATTATTAAATGTGTTTTCCAGCAAATCTCTTTTTCCAATCTGAACCTTTAGGAAACCCATCGCAAAATTATTCCCATTTTAATAAATTGCGTACCATCTACCAAAAAATGTTCTATTTAAATCTAAGTATAACACCCATTCCCTTATTTCGGTTAAACGTCATCACCATTGGTAGGCCCCCAACTGAAAGCGGTTTCTGGCCTTATCGTACATATTATTGCATGAAATGTTTTCCTTCCTCATCACTTCACTCCATATGAGTCTTTTTTAATTAAACACCTTTCTTCTTTACCCCTCATCCTATTTTATTCTATGAAAAATGTTAAGACCGTTCCTCTAGCTTGGTAAAGATTTTCTGTTTTTTCATGGTATATAGCTCATTCTTGACTTGACGTAAAGATGACTTTTTAATTTCAGAGAATCTTGAAGGTGTCCGTTTTCAATTCACGTATTCTTAATGCAATTTCAGTTAGATTAGATATTAAATGTTTGACACGGTCTAAATATGGAGTATTGGCTTTATGACCGTCGTAGAATGACGAAATCAAAGCTGGCAAAGCTGGCAATCATTTTCGCCAACTAAGAATCCAAGGCGGAGGGTCAGCTCACAACATAATATTATCGTGAAATATTTAAATTATTTACTTTTTATTACCACTGTTTATAAGAAAAGCAAGGTAAACACTTTTCATGAACTTATGGCTGTATACACATTGTTATTTTAGAGCAAAGTACGGCAATTGAGATGCTATGAGAACATAAATTGGAGGTAGCATAATGTATATTTGGAGTAATGTCAAACATAAAAATATGTCTATACATTTATATGTTAAGCGAATGCCAAAATATTAGGGGTATAAGGAACATTTCGTTAAGATTAGCGAAAACATTTATATAGAATATGTCACAGTATTACGGAATAACTATATCTTCGAGGCCGGAGAATAAAGTAAATAGCAGGTTTTCTGGTTGTTGGCGTGAAGAAGGATTGAAAGGTAAAATTTCAGGAAAGAAAAACAACGGAGTAAGTCCTAGGTATGGCGGTTGAGGGATGACGGATTCTGGGAAAAGTTTGGTGAAGGCAAGAAATTTGGGAGTAGAGAATTTAGATGGCAATTGGATGGACAGTGATGCAGAGGAGAACGGTAGGTAGACAAAGTAGCGGGAGGGAAGAACAAGCATGTTGGTTGGAATGAAGGGAAGTATGCAGAATTGAAGGAGGGTTCATTGTAGTATGTGATGTCAGTTAGTGCCTTATTAGGCTCTACTAAGAGACTACTATAAACGGACTACTATAAAAGTATACTATAAAAGTATACTATAAAAAGATTACTATAAAGGAGACTACTAGATGAAGCACAAAGCATTCGGCGATGTTTAATGCAAATATACAACAAGGAGGAAAAATACGTAGTTTTTAAGTATTTATTTCGGTTTCATGATTACCTTAGAGTATAATTACTACCCGGGAAAGTCTGGGTATTAAGGCTAGTCGGAAATCAATCGATTGAGCATTGCTGACCGGGCTTGTATTGTGATTACGCGCTCGTCACGCGTCCCAAAGACCACAGGTCTCGGACATGAGTGTATCACAAACTGTCATTGTTCATAATTGGGAAAAATTATACTATGTAAGTACTACAGATTATAAAATCTAATTTTGTAAAAAATAAAATTACACTGCAAAACATTAATTTGCTAAAATAGATTGGATAATTCATGTTTTTTTAATATTAAAAATGTAATAAATCTATAATGCATGACTTAATAGAACTTTTCCCTTAGTTGAAATATGTATTTTCCACCAGATTTTGATGTACAATGTTATTTTTAGGTAAGAGATGGGTACAATCAACATTTTATAAACTATTTTATATTAATGGGTAGGAAGTAGGGGAGATGGGGAATGGTTTTCACAGAAGGAGATATCCCCCTTCCAATATTCCTCCCTAGTAGAAAAGTGCTATTATTTGCTAATTGATATGTTCCAATTGCGAAATATAACGCCTGAATCTATGAGTTTCTATAATAAATCTATTTATTTTTTTATTTTTTTTAAGGTAATCTACCGGTTAAGGTAGGTTTTTGGATGGACCCAACTATCAAATAAACATTTTGTGACTCCCCACCTCGCAAACTAATCTATATCAGGTCCCTCTTCATCTCGGTGTACTTCTTTCCTCCCTTCATCCCGTCCAACATCCCTATCCTGTTCCTACCCTTACCTCGCTTGCCCAACATTCTCCCCTCTATTACCCTCTTCAACATTTCACTACCGCTCAAAACGCCCTTCATCCATTTTTCCTGCCTCCATAGGATTTCTCTCAACAAACCCCTCTCCTCCCCCACCATTTCTAGTACTTCCTCATTTGTTTTCCTTTCGGTCCATTTCACCTTCTCCATTCTTCTCCACACCCACATTTCAAAAGCCTCCAATCTACGTCTATCCTCCTGCTTCAGCGACCACGTTTCCGCGCCGTACATAGCTACGCTCCATATCAGAGTTTTTACGAGTCTTGTCTTAGCATCCCTACTCAACGTCCCCGTCATCAACTCCCTCCTCCTTGAGAAAGCCTCCTTGCCTAGCGCAATTCTTCTCCTTACGTCCCTACCACTTTGACCGTGTTGGTCCAAAACACTTCCGAGATATGTAAACTGTTCTACCTGCTCTATTTTTTCCCCGCCTATTTTAATATTTAGCTTAGCCTTTTTCTTTCTGGAAAATCGCATAACCTTTGTTTTATTAATATTTATTCTCATCCCATATTTATCGCACTGAACCTCCAATTCACTCAACAATGCTTGCAACCCCTTGGCTGACTGAGCAACTAATGCTTGGTCATCAGCAAACCTAACCGATTTTACGAATTCCCCTCCGACTTTCATTCCTACCTCCAGTTCTTCCCATGCCTCTTTAATCATTTCCTCTACGTATACGTTGAACAGTACCGGTGACAATGGGCAACCCTGCCTTACACCTCTTCCTAACACTGCCCATCCGGATTCTCCGTTCCCCACTCGCACCTGAGCAGTCTGAGACATGTACAGGTTGCGGATCAGTCTCCTGTCCCTCCAATCCATTCCTATTTTCTGCAATACATGCATTAATTTTTCCCAATTCACTCTATCAAACGCTTTTTCGAAATCTACAAAACAGGCAAAAACGTCCTGATTGTATTCTATATTCCTCTCGATTAGTGATCTTATTACTGCAATGGCATCACGCGTACCTCTTCCTTTCCTGAACCCAAACTGATCATCCCCTAAGTAATCATTTGCCTTACTCTCTATCCTTTTGTTGATGATCCTGAGAATAACTTTAGCTGCGTGGGATATCAAACTTATTGTTCTGTAATCCTCACATGACGAAGCCTTTACCTTTTTTGGAATAGGAACTAACACCGATCTCACAAAATCTTCCGACCAGATTCCTTCCTCATAGATACTACGAATCAGTCCATATATGGCCTTCTTCCCACCTTTCCCTAACCATTTCAACATTTCTACAGGAATATTGTCCACCCCCACAGCCTTATTTGCTTTCATCTCCTTTAATGCCCTTTCTATTTCATCGTCGAGTATGCCTGGACCTAAGCTATCTTCTTCTACGTCATGTTCCTTTTCTATGTCTAACCTTGTCGGCCTAAGTTCTTTACCATACAGTGTTTCTATATATTCCTTCCATCTCTCTTGTATTTTTCCTGGTTCAACTATTATCTTACCCCATTTATCTTTAACTGTTGGCACAGATCTTGCCTTCTTACTTCCCGATAATAACTTAACCTTGCTGTATAGAGCACCAATTTCACCCTTCTTCTGTAAACTTTCCATATCCTCGCATTGCGTTTTCCACCATTCTTCTTTTGCTTTATTTGTGGCCCTTCTCAATTTATTGTTTAACTCTTTGTACTTCATTTTGCCTAACTCTGTGTTTACATTTTTCCATCTTCTTCTCTCATCCATCTTTGCAATCATCTCTTCCGTTACCCATGGTTTCCTTATCCTTTTCCCGTTAACGGTTCCTATAGTGTCTTTAGCGGCTTCCAATATCCCTTTCTTGATACATTCCCATTTTTCTTCGATAGTACTCAGTTCTTTACCGTCATCCATCATTTTCTCTACAGCCTCCTGATACTCCTTCCTCGTTAATTCATTTACTGCTTCTAAATTCCATTTTTTAACCCGCCACCCTTGCCTTATCTTCTTGAAACGAACATTACATTTCATAACAACTAAATTGTGGTCAGAGTCCGCATCCGCTCCTGGGAAACTGTGCGAATTTATCACACTGCTCCTAAACCTGTGCCTAACCATAATATAATCTAACTGATACCTTTCTGAGTCACTTGGCATTTTCCATGTATACCTACGCCTTTTGTGGTGTCTAAACCATGTGTTAGTGATGACTAACCCCTGTCTCCTGCAGAATTCAATTGCTTTCTCCCCGCGTTCATTCCTCGTGCCTAACCCATAGTCCCCCACCTCACCACCATCTTTTCCTTCGCCAACCGTCGCATTCCAATCCCCCATCACTATCAAATGTTTCCCTGCAGGAACACACGCGATTATATCCTCTAACTCATCATACATCCTATCGACTTCTTCCTCCTTGTGGTTGCTCGGTGGCATGTATACCTGAATAATGACCAAGTTCGTCGGCTCTGCTTTAATCTCTACGAATAAAATTCTATCTGTCGCTTGCTCTATGTTGACTACGCTTCTTCCTACCCCTTTATTTAAAATTACGGCAACCCCTCGTTGGCTCTCGTCCCCGCCGCTGTATATTACTCTATAATTGTCACTCCAGTAATCAAATCTATTTATATCTTTTAAGATTAAATCACGAAAATGTGACACTAAAGCATTATTTCTAAGACTCGGAATTGGAAGTGGATTGTTATATTTTATGAAATGTAGCTCACTTTTTTCATTGCTATTTTTAAAAAACTCTTGGACCCTCGTCCGTATCATGACTACGGTTAGGTTTAGACTGGAAATATTTGAGAATTATGGTGGTAACTTTTCAATAAGAATAATTTAACATGTGTTGTCTCCTCTTATTGTATTCATTATTTCTCTGCTCATGTAGCAATGATTGGTCGACAGCAGCTTTCGATTGAAAACCAACTCACACTCCTTTCGAAAAGTGAAGAATCAGGCGTGATATTGTGGAATCGAGACATAATGAAAACTTCGTTGCAATTTTCCACAGTTAAAACTTTATTGCCGACCATGGTTTCGATACACTGTATCACCTGAATACACTGTATTCACCGGAAGATGATACAGTGTATCGAAACCATGGTCGGCAATAAAGTTTTAACTGTGGAAAATTGCAACGAAGTTTTCATTATCACACTCCTTTATTCTTTCATCTCACTACACATGCATATTTGATCATTGGAAACTATCGCGAGAACTTCCATTCTATTATTCTCCCTAAAAATTCTTTGCGTTTATCTTAATTTAGCATTTCCATTGAGTGCGCTATTGATTAATGTACGGAACACATTAGATGGTTTCTCCATTGGTAGAGGAATGCCATAGTGACCTCATATCCGGGGTCAACCTAAATGAAACAATCCAAGTAACACATTGACTGGTAAAAGTGATGTTGAGTAATTTCACCTCCAAGTAAATATTCAGTTAATTAGGAATAATGGTAGCCAGAGGATTGCAAGCGGGAGGAATAGTCAGTGTTCACGTGAATATTTCCCTCGACGCTGATGCGGTAAGCGTGTACATCACGACCATGATGTCAACGGAGGAAATTTGTCAGAGATGATGACCTCCGGGATGCATAATGCCTCACCGTAAATATTTAAGAGGTGGTTGGCTCGAGAGAGTCAACACCGACTTCATTGTTCCATGGCATTCACAATTAGCTCTTGGGATACATTAAGGTGGATGGGAACATTTTTAAATCACCATGTTAGCTCATTTAAAGTTACAGAAATGGGTTTTCAAGCGACTGCATCAATTTGAATCCCATTAATCATCAATTTTCACAAATTTGTTGATTTGGCATATTTTATATTTTAAATATATTTAAGTATATATTTGGAAAATTTAATATATATTTTGTGTTAATAAAATGAATTAATCACGTATTTCATTTTGCTTTCAACTGTGGATTCCGTCGTGGTCGATTAGCACCACATAATATCCATAAATGTATTTCCCACTGTTGCAAATCATGATGGGACATGGATTCTGAACGTAGGGAAATATTTCTTAAGTGGGTCATTTCTATTCATTCATCCAGGACATTTAATGGGCCTCTTTTAGTCTTTGTCATAGAAATTTCACGTCGTCCTTCTTTATAGTTGAAACTATGAGCTCAATCTGCACTCATTGGTTTTAAAAAATATTACATGCATAAAAATATTAATATATATATTTATATATTATAGGCATTTTGAATAGAAATAAAACTCCATACTCGTAAGCCAAGCATTAGTTGATCAGTCAGCCAAGGGGTTGCAAGCATTGTTGAGTGAATTGGAGGTTCAGTGCGATAAATATGGGATGAGAATAAATATTAATAAAACAAAGGTTATGCGACTTTCCAGAAAGAAAAAGGCTAAGCTAAATATTAAAATAGGCGGGGAAAAAATAGAGCAGGTAGAACAGTTTACATATCTCGGAAGTGTTTTGGACCAACACGGTCAAAGTGGTAGGGACGTAAGGAGAAGAATTGCGCTAGGCAAGGAGGCTTTCTCAAGGAGGAGGGAGTTGATGACGGGGACGTTGAGTAGGGATGCTAAGACAAGACTCGTAAAAACTCTGATATGGAGCGTAGCTATGTACGGCGCGGAAACGTGGTCGCTGAAGCAGGAGGATAGACGTAGATTGGAGGCTTTTGAAATGTGGGTGTGGAGAAGAATGGAGAAGGTGAAATGGACCGAAAGGAAAACAAATGAGGAAGTACTAGAAATGGTGGGGGAGGAGAGGGGTTTGTTGAGAGAAATCCTATGGAGGCAGGAAAAATGGATGAAGGGCGTTTTGAGCGGTAGTGGAATGTTGAAGAGGGTAATAGAGGGGAGAATGTTGGGCAAGCGAGGTAAGGGTAGGAACAGGATAGGGATGTTGGACGGGATGAAGGGAGGAAATAAGTACACAGAGATGAAGAGGGACCTGATATAGATTAGTTTGCTAGGTGGGGAGTCACAAAATGTTTATTTGATAGTTGTGTCCATCCAAAAACCTACCTTAACCGGTAGATTACCTAATAATAACTCGTAAGCCGCTAGGCTCTATTACTTCATGAGTTAAATTCATAGCGTTGATGACGAAGTATTTTCATTTGCCAAATATCAAAATTTGGAATCTATTCGTAAAAAAACGTAAAAAATTAAATATTGCACAATACAATCTAAACATTTTCTTGGATAAATGGTTATTAAAATAGCTATTTGTAAAAAATAGCAATTTGCATATAGTTTTATATTTGCACTGGCAGTTAAATTTACATACAAGCAAGCAGGTATGGAAACTGATAAATACATCGAAATCAAATACGCAGCAATCATTACAGTATCTACAATGTTCGATTAAAAATATATATATATATATATATATATATATATATATCACTATATTCATAGGTGAACAAATATTGGTCTATTGGAGAAGGTATATCGTATAGTTTTTGCCGCTAGTTCCCAGTTACAAGTGACCGTTTTACGCCAATGTAAATGAACAACCATTCCTAAGCCTGGCTAAAGCGATTGTTATATTTATTCTGCTTATGCTTGTGGTTAATTAGGGAAATCACTGTGTCCGGACGGCAAAGAGGAATCTGCTCCTATAAATTACGTGGGGCCTTTGAACCAAAAGGAGGTAACATCGGGAGTGGAGGAGAGAGAAAAGCACTCGGTCCTAGCGAAAGGGGGTAAGTGACGGTGCGACAGACATAGGGCGTCTCATACACAGAGAGAGAGGGGGGAGAAAAAGGGATGGGTGGCTCGAATTAAGTTGCCCTTTAATGATCCCTGCGTGCACTCACGCGTCAATCCATGGTAGACCGCTTTATGTATTCAAAGATAAATTAGGTAGGATTAGCCGAGACTCAAACTCGAAAAGATGGTGACTTTGCTTAATTTTGAGGACGGAGACAGAAAACGGACGAAAAACTTGTTTTTCTGTATTAATAAGTAGATATGAGGAGGTAGAGACCGCAAGAGGAATGATATAAGGAGGGAAAGGTCTTGAAAGGTACGAAAGAGAAAAAATATCTGGCCACCACATGCATGCCCATTTCGTCCTTTCATTGCGATATATTTTCTCTGCAGATTTTCTGACAGAAGCAAGGAGTGCGGTGAATTATTTATATATAATTCCAGGGGACTCAGAAAGGTATCAGTTAGATTATATTATGGTTAGGTACTGGGTTAGGAACAGTGTGATAAATTCGCACAGTTTACCAGGAGCGGATGCGGACTCTAACCACAATTTAGTTGTTATGAAATGTAACATCCGTTTCAAGAAGATAAGGCAAGGGCGGCGGATTAGGAAATGGAATTTAGAAGCATTAAATGGATTAAAGAAGAAGGGTTATTAGCAGGCTGTAGAGAAAATGATGGATGACGGCAAATAACTTAGTACCATTGAATAAAAATGGGAATGTATCAAGCAAGGGATATCGGAAGCCGCAAAAGACACTATAGGAACCGTTAACGGGAAAAGGATAAGGAAACCATTGGTAACGGATGAGATTATTGCAAAGATAGATGAGAGAAGGAAATGAAAAAATGTAAACACAGAGTTAGGCAAAATGAAGTACAAAGAGTTAAACAATAAATTGGGAAGGGCCACAAATAAAGCAAAGGAAGAATGGTGGAAAACGCAATGCGAGGATATGGAAAGTTTACAGAAGAAGGGTGAAATTGGTGCTTTATACAGCAAGGTTAAGTTATTATCGGGAAGTAAGAAGGCAAGATCAGTGCTAACAGTTAAAGATAAGTGGGGTAAGATAATAGTTGAACCAGGAAAAATCCAAGAGAGATGGAAGGAATATATAGAAACACTGTATGGTAAAGAACTTAGGTCGACAAGGTTAGACATAGAAAAGGAACATGACGTAGAAAAAGATAGCTTAGGTCCAGGCATACTCGACGATGAAATAGAAAGGGCATTAAAGGAGATGAAAGCAAATAAGGCCATGGGGGTTAACAATATCCCTGTACAACTGTCGAAATGCTAAGGAAAATGTGGGAAGAAGACTCTATATGGACTGATTCGTAGTATCTATGAGGAAGGAATCTGGCCGGAAGATTTTGTGAGATCGGTGTTAGTTTCTATTTAAAAAAAGGCAAAAGGTACATCATGTGAGGATTACAGAACAATAAGTTTGATATCCCACGCAGCTAAAGTTATTCTCAGGATCATCAACAAAAGGATAGAGAGTAAGGCAAATGATTACTTAGGGGATGATCAGTTAGAGTTTAGGAAAGTAAGAGGAACGCGTGATGGCATTGCAGTAATGAGATCACTAATCGAGAGGAATATAGAATAAAATCAGGACGTATTTGCCTGTTTTGTAGATTTCGAAAAAGCGTTTGATAGAGTGAATTGGGAAAAATTGATGCGTGTATTGCAGAGAATAGGAATGGATTGGAGAGACAGGAGACTGATCCGCAACCTGTACATGTCTCAGACTGCTCAGGTGCGAGTGGGGAACGGAGAGTCCGGATGGGCAGTGTTAGGAAGAGGTGTAAGGCAGGGTTGCCCATTGTCACCGGTACTGTTCAACGTATATGTAGAGGAAATGATTAAAGAGGCATGGGAAGAACTGGAGGTAGGAATGAAAGTCGGAGGGGAATTCGTCAAATCGGTTAGGTTTGCTGATGACCAAGCGTTTGTTGCTCAGTCAGCCAAGGGGTTCCAAAATGTTAATTTGATAGTTGTGTCCATCCAAAAACCTACCTTAACCGGTAGATTACCTAATAATATATATATATATATATATATATCAGCCAAGTAGGGATATGGGAGTTATTCGAGAGCTTAGGTCATATAATCCATTTTATAGACCACATTATTAATTGAATCGATTAATAATCGAGAGACAACAAGGGGTCTTATTTACGCCCCCACTGTTGGCTAGCATAGTCTACTTTAAGGCCTTTTAAATATGTATTCATATGTGGATAGAAATTGTGTCATCATCGATATTCGAACCCCGATCCTCAAGATGGGAGGCCAGCGCACCAATCACCCCGCCAACTCTATTTTCATTTTTTGAAATGGTTACTCTGGTAAAAAAATAATCGTAATGCTGAAATAAAATTGTTTTCGGGTCAACTGGTCAAAAATAACTTAAATAAAGTTTCTAAACTGCTCCAACTGCAGTGCAAAAGGAAAAAATGAAAAATTCCTTTTACACAAGGCAAAATGTGTTCTCAAAACGTTGGCCTGTTATTTGATGCGATTTCTCTAGGAATTGTCGAAATTCAAATTGTTCCCGTTGGATAGAACTGTAGTTTTGTACTAGGACAATTATATTTGATCCAAATAAGTTCAAATTCAACATCCTAAAATTGTATGCTTCTGTCACAGGGTCATTTCTGCATCATTACCCATTGTTCTGTCCAGGTTTGGGTACGGAACACCGTATTATGAACCCATACGTCGAGTAAAGGGAGGATGTGAGAAGGAATTGAGATATAGGGGCGAAATCATCCAAGCCAGGTAAATGAGTGCAACCTTCCAACAATTAGATTCAAAACTAGGTCAAAGGTCTCCCATTTAAATTGGTATTTTCAGTGCCTGCACACTATATTGTCCGTTTCATATCGACCTTAAATATGAGCTTCACCATTTTACAGAGCCCCTTTGGTGGTAGGAATTTTCTATTGTCAATTAAAACTTTATTTACAATGAGAAAAAATTTGACTGTTTTTTATTTTGGCTTTAAAATATATATAATATTTTTAAAAATCCAATTCATCGTATTTTATTTTACTTTCGGGCCAATGGAAATATTAAAACCATGGGAAAATTTATTACCATTGAAATTGAACTAGTTTACGTCCATCGTATGAATAGGATCTATGGTTATTGTGTGTTTGATGAACCGCCGATGGAAATCACCAGTAGTTCGTGAATTGAGCAGAACTATTTCTGCCGGCAACAAATTTCCCTCGGTTTGAAATTAGTCAGGCCATGTTTTCTTACAAGAGTTTTAAACTCCTCGTGGAAACAGGAAAAACTTTGCACTCTTTAACTAGGAAGTCTTTATTTTTCCTTTCGAAGAAAAATATGTCTCGCAAAATAACTCACATGTGAACGTAAGTAAATTGCGGTTTTTTAACTGATGCATTGATTACTATAATTTTTGTCATTGCCAACCGATGGGGTTACTATGATTAGTCTATTTTTCAGGAAATCTCTACATCTCTCCCAAATTCGCAATATTATTCAAGTTGTATCTAATTATTCCATTTTTTTTCTTTTTTCTCCTGGTGAGTGTTTGCATGTAGACTAAATATAATTGGACCAGTTCAAAGCTACGAGAACGGTTCAAGTTATACGGACAAACATTTTAATTAACCTTTAGGCCGCTTCTGATGGAGCTAAATATTATGTGTAAGAGTGCACTAATTAGTTTACCTTATTTTGCTAGTTTGCAGGATAAAGAAAGAAGATGGAGTGCTCTGATGTCTAGTCACCCTTTAATGCAATCCATTTAGTCTTGAAAGCCTCACAAAAGGAATTTTTTAACTTTTACTTACTGGCGGATAAGTTGTTTTAAAAAATGTACGATGTTTACTGATCCGTCAAATTTTTTCTGACTTTCAAGGGTATATTTATTAAGAAAAGAAAATAAATCACAAAATTATTTTAATACTAAAGTTACTGATTTTTATCTGCATAGCGAGGTATAATTTCAATGATTTTTTATTGGGATGACCTTGATATTCTGTTCAAAATCGGTATCATGGTGTTTGCATTTTGTATGTTATAGTACCCTTTATGTCACCGCTAGGGTGTATGGTACGAGGTGAATACATACCAGACTAATTATGACTCAAATAATTTTATCCCTATAGCGGGTAATGTCTTCTTAAATTTGTGTTCTACATAGAACATCACTAATTTTATTAACATGATCTCTCCTACCTTAATACGATGTGAGTCATAACATATTTTCAACATCATTGCTAAAGATACACTTCCACGATATGCAAGAGTTATTTAGTCTGTAATTTAACCCTTGCTCCGTCAATGATTCCCAGCTTAGCTGTTCTAATATATGGCATACGCTACTAAGTTTATCATAACAACGTTTTACAAATCTACGTTGCACGCGATCCGATTCGGCAATCAATCCAACTCCATAAGGATCCCATATACTTGGAGCATATTCTAAGTGAAGCCTAACCAGCGAAAGAAAATATTTCCCTCTGACCTTTTCAACACATTTCCACAGTATTCTTCTAATACATGCTAACTTTTGGTTAGCTTGTCCGAATATTCCCCGCATATTTCATCCAGGAGAGGCTGTGAGTGACGGTAACGCCTTGGTTTTTACTCGTTTCTACACATTCCATTTTGGTGTTCCCGGTGCATTAGTCGTTCGGGAGGGATTTGCTGTTTTTCCAAAAAGTTATGACTATGCACTTTTTTAAGTTTAATTCTAATTGCCCATTATCGCACCAGCGTTGTAAAGCATTTGAGTTATCTGATAAAGCTGCCTCAGCTAAAGTGTCCTCAGGAGGACGGATATCTCTGTAAACCGCTGCATCGTCGGCAAAAAATGGTACTAAATTGTAAACCAGAGTATAGTTTTCTGAATTAATTGACTCTTTTCAAACTTGCCTTCTCCTCTACATGCCTATTGATCTGTATATGACAATGACTCTTTTGATTTTTCTTTTTGACATTTATAATAGCTACAAATAAATTCTTGGACTAAAGGCTTGAACATACACTTGTAATGGACTCCGATACCAGAAGCAAATGTACAGTTATATTTATTTGAAAAATGTCTCAGTTTCTCTGCTCGGCGCACGGTGATAAACCACCCTCAACGAATATACACGCGTTTTGAGTTGAGTATATCTCCAAATAGACAGACGCATTTGTCTGTGACACAAAATATAGTAGGTAACTCTAAGCATGCTACATTTCCCTGTGAGATTCTGATGGGTGGCTATGCTGCCCGACGAAATCGATTCAATTCGGGCAATTAATTTCGGTGACGACGACGGAACCAAATTGAAACGGAGTTTTGTTTGTCCGAAGGCGAAGTGCGATTGCCGCGCATTCGTTTAAAAATGGCGTAATTAAGCTACTCCAATGTTCAAATAAATTTCTGGCACGGAGCTGTCGGGGCAATTGGAAAACGGTAATTGACCATAGAAGAGAGGAAATTATTTTTTGCAAACTCTCACTAGAGTGACATGAGAATAAAAAGCAATAAAATCAGCACTTGAATACCTACATCTTTGAGAGGTAATTAAAACATAAAATCGAAAAATGAATCATATCGTTTAGTTTACTCGAAAAAAATCGGAAAGTACAGGGTAAATAGAGAACAACATTTCTCCAGAATTCCTTTACTGGCATTTTAAGTATTTACGTTTCCCACCGTATACACTTACTCCTCAGTTATTTCCATTTCCTTCTCCTCATGGGTTGTTGTGTTCCATGCATAGCACTTTTCTATAGTTTCTTTAAATAAATATTTACAGTTATTGATATAATTATATGAAATGTTTGCTAAAACATGAAATTTGGAATTCAAAGTTTGATTCAATACTCGGACCAACTATGTTTCTACACAAATTGGAAATGTTGGCTCCTGAAATTCACTAAGAGTTCTTAAAGAATATTTTGTTAATTGCATGCTACACCAACGAAACGTCTATGGCAAAATATTTTTCAGCATTAGGCTAAATTGATGAAATTATCTGATTGGTGAACATTTTCACTGGAAAAATTTATCTCTGTACGGAATTCCACTTAAGATTTATTTTTCATTATTGCTAACCCAGGTAATAATGAAAAAACAACATATTTGTCATCTATTTAATTCATACAATACCCTGATGTTTATATGTTGCTCACATTGAGAAAAATTGGGTCATTTTGGTAATTAATGGTGTTTCAAAGGACAATTAATTTTAATTGCTTCATGAGTAAATCTTGACCGTCTGAAAAATATACATTTCTGGATTAATTAACATCTCACTTACGATCAATGACTAGGGTATTCCAATGGAGAACATGTAAGGAAGATTTCTTGAAGACTTAAAAGTTCAAAAATAAGCATTAAAAACCTATGACGGGGTCTTTATAAAAAACAAGATCAGAAAATGGTGATATGGTTGTCAAATTTTCACAATTTTACTTATTCTTTTCCTAAAATAGTGCTTCGATCCAAGGAACCCATGAATTCAAAATACCTGATTTGAATATAAAAATATCTATTATATTTCCACCATTATTAGGACATTGTGTAAGCAATAAAATCTCCAAAATTCTGTTTATTTTAAAACTATTTAATTCGAAGTAATTGCCTGAATAAAACTTTAAAATGGTTCTTATTACCAACTCAATAGGCATACTACATTAAGTTGGTAAAATGAAACCTAGGTACCCCAGTGGTGTGACTGGCTAGCTGACTGAAACGGTATTTGATTGAGATTTCGATTAAAAAAATCCATTTTCCATCAATGTTTCACACAACAGGGGGTGGTTAAGTCTTCACGTTTCTTTGTGTCTTCACTGCATATATGTTGGTGAACCCGAAATAGGAATGTGCCATTGTAAATGAATGTTGGGATTTGAAATGAGTTGGTGATGGCTTTTCACTGATTTCGATATTATAAATTATATTTGATGATGCTTCTTTGTATATAATTCTTCACTTAATGCTCGTATAATCAACTATGCATAAAACTTTGCATCAGCGTGTGAAACAGGAATATTAATGAATCATTGCGCTTCAGAAAAGGCTCGGATTGCGCTCTATATAAGTTCATCTACGGAGGAAATCAATATATGTATCCTGATCCCTAAATGCTAACAAAAATAAATAAGATTTAAATGGCATTATTGAACAGCCATTTTACGGTATTTAACTCTTTTGGGTCAGATAAAAATTAGTAGACTGTGAAATTCTGGGCCGCTTTTGAAAAAGAGTTCAAAGAATTTCCACGAATAATTTCCAGAGAAATCTAATCTCATATTAATTCTTCCTCCAAAGAAGCCTTGCTTAAGCTATAATAACGATAAGCCAGGTGGCCTGCCGTAGCCTCGTTTGAAAAAGTCTTTCGCTTAATTCGCTCCAAATCTTAAGTTATCTTACATCTTTTAAGTGTCACGAAATTATGTTATGTATCGACTTGGTTTCTTTTTATAAATATTTAATTTTCTAATTCATTATCTTATAATGGATTCTTAGTAAAAATGCTCCAGTGTTCACAAACTATCTTTGACTTGGCATTAAAGACATGGTCTACGACGCATAGTGTAGATATGAACTACGATAAAAGGGATTAGAGATTTCAAGAAACTGCGGGAGATGCCGCAGCTATAACTTTAAACAAATTCATCTGAAATATATGCGCATTACAATTAAATAATCTCCGAATGTAAAAGTTAATCGCATACCCGGGATTCGAACCCGGATCCTTCGATATCCAGCCGAGTGCTTTAGGAAATTAAGCTATCGAGGAGTCATCTTACACTAAGGGATGACTGAAGGTAAATAGGTGGGAGATATTAATGAAGTTTTGTTCACATAGAGCTATTTCTTGTTTAATATGACATGTAGGACGCTCCTATCCCATCATAGCTTCACGCTGTCATGCTAATAATGACCAGGCTCTAGGCGCCGTATCTTGTTCACTTCGACAGTCAAAGCGGGCCTATTATTTCAAGTCAGTTGAGAGGACAATCTCCCTTGCCGGTGATCAATCAGCTTTCACATCATTGAGTGCGCATTTAGCAAGCTTAAATCTCACTGCTGATTGACTTTAGATAACGTCTGACTAGGATGTAATAAGATTTTTAAATATTTTATTAAATTTAAAACTTTAAGTAATTTTAAACTTGTAATAAGCATTTTAGTCTCGAAATTTTTTTCCTGAGTAGTATTTTAGTAAATTCATTACATACTAGTTTATGGGAAAAATTAAGTGTAGGTAAAAGTTATTTCCGTCTTCTGTATTCTTCTCGCCTAAAAGAATAGTAGAAGTCGTCGTGCATAGAATACCATTACAGACTGGAAATAACATAAGTAGAGATTTAAGTCCGGAATAAATGAATGCATAGTATATTATATAGTATAATACACCTGTTGGTCAATAACTGAATTCAATTCTCCCAGTACGAAGTTAAAAATAATGTTTTCTCCCGCACGTGAGTGTTTCTGTCTGTGTGAATCATTTGCTGTAATGCGTATGCCTGTGAAAATGCAATATGGGATACTGAGATAGAATCACAAACCAGAATCAGATAAGAACTTTGAAATATGCTTGTGAAACTTAAACAAATATTTAAAGCAAAGGATGGAGCAAGATGAAGTATATGAAAACAAACGTGGGACATCTCTTTCAGAGCATGTTCCGGTATGCAACCTGGCATGTGTGTGTTCATGCATTATATATGCTCACATGTGATGAAGCAGAGAGAAAGAGATGCGACCTTTTGTATACCGTCGACGTATGGGAGTGAGTGTGATGGGAGTGTGAAGGCAGAGGTCCAGTGGTTGATGATGAAAGCGAAAGTTTCCTCGCCTTGACGCCGCCACAAATGAAAACTTCCAAGCTCCCTCTCCGCTGCGGAATGTTGGTTGGTTATGGCGTCCGCCCGTTTTCCGTGGGTGATTTTTCCGCTATCCCCTACGACTTTTCCTCATATGAGTCAGAGCTAATGCTTATGCGGGATAAAGTAATAGAAGAGGGTATACTTTACCACAAAATGTATACATATACGCATATGTGATCAGCACTATCGTTTCGTCCGAGAAAGATATTTATTTGGTAGTTGGTTGGTGTCCATCCAAAAACCTACCTTAAGCAGTAGATTACCACACACACACACACACACACACACACATATATATATATATATGTACAACATATACACATAATACAATGTACAATATTTGTACGGGATACATAATATGTTTATGTTGTATGTTTAGATATATATATATATATATATATATATATATATATATATATATATATATATATATATATATATATAATACTTATTAATATAAAGAGAGAAAGTTGCCTCTCTGCTTGACAAGCAGATGTCAGCGAACCGGTGTTGTATGAGTTAGAAGGAGAGAGAAAGAGGAAGGAGGGTAGAGGAGTTTTTGGTGTGAGGTCGGATCGAAAGTTCTCGGAATCCGCGATAAAGTTGTTTTCAGGGTACGTTGGAGCAGTTGGGCGGGAAAGGTGGAAGTGTGTCTTCCGGGGTACACATACTTTGACTATATGCGGAGAATTAATTTCGAGAGATGGAGAGACTTGAGTAAGAAATCATTTTGCTGTGGGTGGACAGATTGAAACTTTATGGGAGTAGAAGGGAATGCATTAATTTTCTTTAGGCGGAATATTATCTTCTCTTTTTAGCTCCAGAGAATAAAAAAATAGCCAAGGGAGGGAGAAGTAAAGAGAAACACAGTTACCGTCGTACTATATGCAAAGCAAACGTCTGTCTGAAAATATCAAAAGAAAAGATTTAAATTATGCTAGTGATTTACAGGGAATAAGTGTTGGTTTACTATTTCTGAAACTGAATTGGTTGAGATCAAAATGTTTTAATGTCAATTAACCAAGTTTTTGCGTTTATTTCCGTTTTGGGGATAACATCAAAAATCTATTTATTTTACTCTCAGTGTAATGATTTCACAAAAAAATATTCACATCATATCTATGTCGACACAAATTTTGACTAACTCTACACAACACAACTAACTCGTAATTGGCAGCACTTAAAAATTATAATGCAAAAATATTTACAGATTTCGGAAGTTCTCTTTTGTTTATAGCATGGAATTCTAACGTGATTAACATTTCAATTGATTGATATTTTGCGTATGGAATGTTTATGTTTCTAAAATCAATTATAATATGATTTTTCTGAAATAATAAAATTTTTTGCACGTATTTTTTCCGGAAACTCAAAATATTTTCATTATTTAAAATTACTCATTAGTCAACATTTTAAGTATGTGCTTTGGGGTGTAAGAGAAATGTATTATCATTCCTTTCCAATCCTTCAATTTCTCTCAATTTTTAAGTGATTAGTGTTGAGAAAATTTCTTTTGACACTTTTCTGAAAATTTCTTTCATAGCATTGGTATGTTTAAATTTTATTCTCATAAGATTCATTCCTTTTGGTTCTTGACAACCAAGATGAAGTATATAATAGCATAAAAAATAAAAAAAAATAGAAATCATTGTTAATTTTATTGAGTAATATTTTAGATGAGTTGCTAATCGTACATTATTACAACTGAGAAATACTTCATTATTTACGCTTCTTGTAAGGTGTGATCAATATTTAACATTTTCAACAGTTTTCCAAAATTAACATATTTCTTTTTTTCGTCGTAATTGAGTGACAAGTTGAAAATGGTTCTCATAAATATGTGTACCAGTTTTTGACAGTAAAAATAAGGCCATTGAACTCAACAACTCTTCCTGCGAAATTTTTTCAGCCTAAAAGGAATCTTCACGGGATTTTCTGAAAGCCAGAAATTTACGAATAGGAAGAAGAAGAAAATTGATATCAATATTAATAGATGACATCAAAAAACCTAATTCGACTTCCTCAACGCGGTCGGGATATATCTCTCTTGTGGGCCAGGAAATGTGTCGGCAGATTTGCAAAGAGGGGATTTGCCGCAATCAATTCCTCCGCATGCGGCAAAATCGTAGCGGAAATCTCGTCCCGAGTGGGAACTGGGAGAGGTCAGCAGAGTTAACGGGAGATAGGATGTTCGAGGGAGGTGAGGGGATGAACTCGGCATCTAGGATGAGAAAATAATTTACGGGGAAAAATTCAAAACGGCACTCACAGGATTTAAAAAAAAGAATAAGACAAAGGAGGAGGAGGAGGACCTCTCCAAGAGCAAAAAATGTTTCTAATGAGTCCGAAAAAAAGAGAATTTTTTTCGAAAGTCTCTCCTGTCGGTTTATGAAGAAATTTTTATATTTTTTTATTGTTTGCTTCGTAGATCGCGGCGCTGAATGACGCGTGTAAATGAGCTACGTCGTATTTTTAGCGATTTTGATGTATGGGAGAGTGAACACTAATTTGGAACATCGCGAAGAGGAACCTTACGGAAAACGGTCGATGTGGAGGGCTTCAAGTTGAGAGAAGGATACTTTTTACGGGTATGAACAGCCTTGACCTCTGATGCAGAGGACTTACTCCACAGAAATCGAGGTTTCCTTTCCAAATATTTGGATAAGGGATTCTCTCCAAGAAAAACATTTCTTGAATAGTCGACTTTAGGTCAGGCATTTCTGTAATAAAACACCCGTTAAAAAATAAAGCAGTACTCTTTGTTTCATTGGTAATCCGTACGAGTCTTGCGATCTTATCCAAGTTTAAGATATTTACCTTTTATCATCGTTAAATGCAAAAACAATTTTTTCTACCTTTTACACCATTCATCCTATCTCTATTTTAAGTAAGTAACTTTGATTTTATACATAAATAATGTGTAACTTATAAGAAAATTAGTTTTAAATATAGAAGATGAATATATATTAATTTTAAAATATATTGAAAAGAAAATGTTTCCAAAAGACGACTGCAAAAAATATTCTTCCTATTCTCTTCCAATGATGTCATAAACGCCACAACATTCTTAATTAATTTACATTTTTAGTTAGGTTCAAGAATTTAATAAACATTTGAACAGTAAAATATACTTGTAAAGAACAAAATTATTGATATAATTAACTTTTGATATGCATAATGTTATGTTCAAAACAACTAAAATTATCTTTGTCTATCAGTTTGGTGAAAATGTAAGTCATGTTCAAATGTTCCCTGCAACCCACCACTAGGGTGTGTGGCAGGGGAATACACACCAGACTATTTTTACCCGAACATTACACTACCGCGGTCGGACAATATTATTATGATCCCCTATCGTTCGTGGAATAAATGGTATCTTAAATCTATCTGTTGTACAAACAATATCTCTTATATTTTAGCATGATATCTCCTACCGTAATACGATGGGGGTAATAATCCGTTTTCAACATCACTGCTAATGAAACGTCCTTCCAATTTATGCAAGAGCTTCAATCTGTAATTTAACCTTCGCTCCGTAAGTGATTCTCAGCCTAGCTGCTCTAATATTTTGGATACGCTACTAAGTTTATCATAACAGCGTATTACAAATCTAGCTCCTCTGCACTGTGCGCGATCCAATTCGGCAATCAATTCAACTTCGTGAGGATCCCTTGCTATATATTTGCAGCATATTTATCCAGAATGATATTCTTGCAGCATGATATGCCTTAATATACTTGCAGCATATTCTAAATGAGGTCTAACCAACGAAAGAAAACATTTCTCTTTGACCTTTTCATCGAATATCCCCAGTACTCTTTGAATGCATTCTAAATTTTTGTTAGCTTGTCCGAATATTCCCCGTATGTGTTTCACCCAGGAGAGATCGTGAGTGATCGTGGTACCGCCTTGGTATTTAATCGAGTCTATACATTCCATTTAGGTTTTCCCGATTTAGGTGGCCTTCGGGGGGGGGGGGGGGGGGAATTTCACTTTTTCCAAAATTTCATCGCTAGGCACCTTTTTAAGTTTAATTCTAATTGCCAAGTATCGCATCAGCGTTGTATAACATTTAAGTCATCCGATAAAGCTGCTCTGTTATCAGGATCACGGATATTAATGTTAATCTTAGAACAGTTTAAGTTACTTCTCATATGCCTAATTTAATGGGTACTGAACTTTCGGTGGTGGTTTATAGAAATTATTGTAAAACTAGAAACCCTTTGCTGCAATTGCATTTTTCGAAATTGAGGAGACGGTTCTTCCTAATCATTTGGGCTGAAAAATTGTTTTGTGTAATGTGGGTCACATATGTTCAAGGATAACACACCAAAGTTTATCTGCGGCTGCCGAACGTCATGATTTCAAAATATTATTTTGATATGCCGCTCCAATGTGTCTATATCTGTTTTAAGATTCCGAAAAAGGCCAGAGTGGTCTTTAGCATGCGCCGAAGGGGTTTTAAATGTAGTTACCCCCTATAATAGTTAAGAACACAGGGTTATATTCAGAGAACCTAAAAATTACCTTAAAACATCCCCACCAAAAATTATGCATGAAACGCTGGGGTGATTATCGACTGATTTTAATTCACACACAGCTCTCAAAGATTCACATTTTATTTGGATTTTTCCCAAGAAGGCATCAATACTACATTGCGAACTTCTATTAACTGCTAGGAAAAATGATTCCGTAAATGGTTGCTGACACTACTTGTATTTCTCAAACCTAAGTTTGGGAATATCATATTATCCTCACCTGAGTTGCGAGGTAACTATGCTAACATACACAACATAAGAGGAATGCTCCAGGGAAATATTCCACTGTGTTTTTAAGTTTTCGTAGATAATGCACAGAAATGCTGGCATATCCGTGAACATATACGTATGAGTACTACCCTGATCTACACCTACTGAACACTACGCAAGCCGCTATAAGGGCGTGTGGCGGGAAATGATAGGGCACCACCCGTAGTTAAGAAAAAAATGCATGCTAAAGCCACAAATTTATACAGTCCACGAACAAAACATGTACAGTCATGGAAGAGCCCTTACACCCAACACACATTCAAACAAACAAACTACCAACTAACATCTAATATCCTGATATTCGTGTGCTAATAAGCAAGTCTTTTTTCTTAAACATTGGACTTCAAATATGGTTCTAGATTTAGTATATGTAGCTATTGTTTATCTTAGAAAATAAATACCACTCTCAAAATTAGATCAACGGTGGCTTATGATGCGAAACAAAAAAATGAAAAACTAATAACAACAATTTTAAAATTGTGTACAAATTAGTCATTTGGAAATTTGGGTTCCCGAGAGGAACTATTTTTCTTAAAATGGTTACTTTTTTTGTGTATTTATTTGGAAGTTGTTTAACCCGATTAGAAGAAATAAATGTTCCCGAAAATCCAAAAAAAATCAGAGGATATCATATGAGAGAGTTGATCGTGCATGGGAAATCTCAGGAGATGAATTTTAAACTATGCTTATACAAAAGACCACAGTTGTAGTACAGGGAGTAAGGCCCATATTATGAATTTTCTGAGTTTTATCCATTACTGATGCTCCATGAAGATCTAGAGTAAACCCAAGTGGCATGGTGGATTAAACTAAGCTCACTTGGTAACTTAAGGAGCTTTCTTTGGGATATAATTCGTGTAAAAATTATTTGATGATCTTCCTTTTTATATCTAAGGTTAATAAATTGAGGATTAATTATGTAAATTTTTGCTATAATTATGAATTAATCTGAAAAAAAATGAAAAAATGAAACGTTGTTTGAGTATCATTCACATTTATGGAAATTCTGCGAATGGCTGTTAAGGCAATCAGAATTTATATTCCACTTCATTCTAGATAATTTGATTTATTTTGAGGAAATCAACTTTAACTTGGTAAACATGGCGTTAGCGTAAACATTTGTAAGAATAATTTCAATGAACAAGAAAATTTAATTTAATGGTTTTGATTTACTATGAGATATTTTTTTACCGAAAAGTTAAGAGGTAATGCGATTTAAAATTATAAAAATATACTATGAAATTATACAGCTGTCATAAATGGCAAATTATTGTAAAGGTAAAAATTGGTAAAGAAATAAAAGTTTACTTTTCCGTAAATAAGCATTAAAGCTAACTTTTCTGACATTCAAATGTAAATCCTACCTATGCCTTTTATTGTCATAATCAAGCAACACCATGCCATTTTTCTTTAAGATCGGACAATTTTATGTTTTATTAAATGGTTGGTTATATTTTTTGCTGTAATAAGTTACAATACTTAAATCTTGCTTCTTTGATTAATTGGAAGAAGAAACAAACAGTTGTAGTAATTATTTTTGTAAGGCATTTCGTTAGTATGAAAGCAGTTGTATAAAAGAAATGGAATTTCCGCTCTTAGAATGGACTCTGTGGTAGTATATTTGACAAAAATATAGTTTATATATATATATATATATATATATATATATATATATATGTATATTATAGTTTAATTGACGTTTCACTTCCAAGGACATTTCTACTTTTATATTTTGTTTCACAAAATGATATTTAAAGCAAGTATTCTTAATTGGTATGTTATATCTTGTATCATATGTTTCAAGATACTTCAAGCTTACGGGTTAAATAATAAACAGATTAATATAAAAAGTTCATAAATTTTATTTGGAGACATGTTAGCATAGTGGTTGATAGTTGGGCTTCTGGCCTTGGGGCATCTGGGCACATTCAGCTTTACCCGAGTTGCGTGATTTTTCGGGTACCAGATATTCTTGGGAAACCATAGCCGGAAAAGGGAAAGAGAGAGTGTCCATTACCATGATGTATGAATTTCAGACGACCTTGAGATGTTTACTGGTGAACTGTATTCCAAATAACCTTTGACTGACTGACCAATTTCTTCAGAACAAATTATCGAATTAGAGTTATAAGGGAATTGGGTCTTTGTTTTAAGATGTAATCGTGCAACACGCTTCACTTGTAGCAGGGCACATAGAATTCAATTTTCATTACGTATAATCTAAGAAAACTAAGACCGGTGCTGCTATTACATGATATGCTATTATTGTTTTTTCTACCGGACATTTGCTTGTCAGTCATTATTCGTTGTAATTCAAGAACCTTGAAACGCATAATAAAGCTGTGAAATACTGCTTTACATTAGAAACAGGTCGATTTAAAAGATTAAAATACTGCTCACTGCATAATTCATTCCTGTGGTTTATATATGTATTTTTACTTAAAATTTGGAACAAAATTTCATAACACGAGTATAAACAAGTGTGAAGGATTTAGTGACAGAGAGACCAGTATAATGCTATTCGGATTCCTGAGGAAGCGTATTCGGCTCGGAACATCAGCATTTACCTTCCGTCGCTTTTGAATAGAACAAGCTGAGTAAAACACATCACGCGTTGAACAGGATATTAGTTCGAGCTCGTATTCTCAGAAAACAATCTACCGAGTGGACTCCATTAATCCGCTTCTTCCTTGCGGGCATATTTTAGCGTGCTTTTGACCGTGAAAATAACGGGAGGTCATAAGAAACATCAGGCACTAAGCGAAAAAAATTACTGATTATAATACTATATACTCAGATTCTGAGCATATATATTGTATCTATTAGTTACTTCAAAATAATATTAGGAATGCTACTTCAGTTTAAATAATTTTGTATCTAAAGTGGGCACTAAATTTATACCGTTTAAAATTAACTATGGATTCATTGAAATAATGAAAGTAAAGTACATGGAAAAATCAAATTGGGTACGTTATTAAATAAACAGGTTTACTTTAAATCATGCATACAAAATGATGGTATGCACTTACCACACTATCGCCAAAATTTAGACTCATGTACAATATGATTCTAACAACGTTGAATCCATGTTCCTTTCCAGAAATAGCTTTAACCAATGAAGACATCCATGAAAGAGAATTTGGTACAAAGAATATGGCTTTCCTCTGGTATGACATTAACGATAGAAAATTTGAGAATAAAAAACCATTTCCAAATGTTATTTTCGAGAACAAGTTATAATGAAAAATAAAGCTTATTTATTTGTGATAAAATTTATTTATCTTTTCGCATTTCATTTTTTTAATGCAACTAAAAACAAGAGATTATGAAAAAATAGTGGATAATATATGGTGGAAAATTTGGTACATATAATGACGAATATCCGGGAATGATTGATTGGGCTAAAGCGATGCTTTGGGAATACAGTCATTAAATTACTATTTGGCTAGTCATTTGAAATGGAGGAACGGTAAAGGAAAGACGAAAATGACTATTGTGTACGACTTAGTATAACATTTACAAAATGTCTTAAACGTAAATAGTTTTTTGCGATGTGGTCTGGGTCCGTGAGTAAATTTAGTATCCACGTCTTTGGCAAAAACGGAAATTAAAACAATACTTAATGCAAGTATACCCAATTAAATCAATCGTATATTTAGTCTGAAGCCCTATATGAGAAATTAAGGTCTAGTTCCCACGGTTAAAAATCTATTTCGTATGTATAAAATGTACTCGTTTGAATTGGAGTGCATGTTCCTCCTCGTTAGCCTCCTCTGGTTTCATTCCGGCTCCAAATATATGGTATGGTATGGGCATAGCTGGGGTGTCCACGGAAATTATTCGGTTTTAAAACCAAAACCTCTCATCAGTTGACGAAAGATCTAACCGCTTGACGAACCTGCTTACCTAACCATATATATATATATGGTTAGGTAAGCGTTAGGAGTTAGGAACAGAACTCTGTTCCTAACTCCTATACACACTCCCGAACTATATAGGATATATAAGCGGAAAGTAATCGAATATATGTTTTGTAGATAACCTAATGCAATGAAATACTCCAAAGACTTATTTCAAAGGAAAGGTACGTAAACACGGCCTCTGACTAAGTGCTTTCGGGGATCTAGTCTGTGGATCAACCCCACAATGTCCTATTGGGCGGGATCGATAGATTGCATCTAGAAAAATTATTTTATCGTGATTGAATGGGCTGAATGCGATTCCAGAGAATTTCGAGGGAATCTGCTGATTATCAAAGGAATAAGGTTTGGGAATTTGCTAGTTTTCTAAGGAGCTGTTTCTTCTACGCATGGAAGAATTCTCCAGATCCAGAACCATGTTTTGCTATTTCGCTATATGAGAATCTGTGTGTGTGTGTATATATATATTATTATTATTAGGTAATCTACCGGTTAGGGTAGGTTTTTGGATGGACACAACTATCAAATAAATATTTTGTAACTCCAAACAAAACCCAATCCAGCAACCTAAACTACATCAGGTCCCTCTTCATCTCCGTGTACTTCTTTCCTCCCTTCATCCCGTCCAACATTCCTATCCTGTTCCTACCCTTACCTCGCTTGCCCAACATTCTCCCCTCTATTACCCTCTTCAACATTCCACTACCGCTCAATACGCCTTTCATCCATTTTTCCTGCCTCCATAGAATTTCTCTCAACAAACCCCTCTCCTCACCCACCATTTCCAGTACTTCCTCATTTGTTTTCCTTTCGGTCCATTTCACCTTCTCCATTCTTCTCCACACCCACATTTCAAAAGCCTCCAATCTACGTCTATCCTCCTGCTTCAGCGACCACGTTTCCGCGCCGTACATAGCTACGCTCCATATCAGAGTTTTTACGAGTCTTTTCTTAACATCCCTACTCAACGTCCCCGTCATCAACTCCCTCCTCCTTGAGAAAGCCTCCTTGCCTAGCGCAATTCTTCTCCTTACGTCCCTACCACTTTGACCGTATTGGTCCAAAACACTTCCGAGATATGTAAACTGCTCTACCTGCTCTATTCTTTCCCTGCCTATTTTAATATTTAGCTTAGCCTTTTTCTTTCTGGAAAATCGCATAACCTTTGTTTTATTAGTATTGATTCTCATCCCATATTTATCGCACTGAACCTCCAATTCACTCAGCAATGCTTGCAACCCCTTGGCTGACTGAGCAACTAATGCTTGGTCATCAGCAAACCTAACCGATTTTACGAATTCCCCTCTGACTTTCATTCCTACCTCCAGTTCTTCCCATGCCTCTTTAATCATTGCCTCTACATATACGTTGAACAGCACCGGTGACAATGGGCAACCCTGCCTTACACCTCTTCCTAACACTGCCCATCCGGACTCTCCGTTCCCCACTCGCACCTGAGCAGTCTGAGACATGTACAGGTTGCGGATCAGTCTTCTGTCCCTCCAATCCATTCCTATTTTCTGCAATACACGCATTAATTTTTCCCAATTCACTCTATCAAACGCTTTTTCGAAATCTACAAAACAGGCAAAAACGTCCTATATATATATATATATATATATATATATATATATATATATATATATATATATATATATATATATATCGATCATGCGGAAGTACTCACGAGAGCAATATAACTTTTGGACGGCACAATAGAACACAGAATAAAACAGATAACACGTAAAAGGACCTGAGATCTGCGATCTTATAAAGCGCCAAAGTGCTCCGATACATATTGCCCGAGAGATGGCGTTATGGAGCTGTTTCACCCACCAAAGGAGAAATAGATATATATATATATATATATATATATACACTTTTTTGGAAAACCCACAAACGTGTAATGTAAATTCACTGATAGTCATAACAAACACAGAAACCAAAACACACAAAAGAGGGACTCACTGGTTCTCGAATTTTCGGTGGTCCAACCACCTTTCTCAAGAGGAATTAGGAACAGAACTCAAATCAGATTCTGATGACGACGGCCGTGCCGTCGAAACATAAATATCTACTGTAAGTTTCCCTCTTTTATGTTTCTGTGTGTGTAATATTTATTATCTCAGTGTTTGTTTGTGTGTTTTTGCGTCGCCGGAGAGCGTCATTTTCAAGATTATACATATATGGAAGACGGCAACTATATGGCGTTAACTAACGTTCGATTAAAAAGCAAATATGTGGATTTCCAAAATTGTTTTGGAGGAGGTTGATAAAAATTATAGGAAAGGTTTCTATATTTCAGTCGACCCAGCCACCTAAATATATATGTATGCATGTACATACACATATATATCCATGTATTTATTGACTCGGACGCTTGTATTTATCGTTGATAACTTACGTAGACCTTTTATCTCAGCCGGAGGAGGCAAGATTGTGAGAGAAATAAGGATTTCATAAATATATCCCATGTAAACTAGGTCCCCCTTTTACGATACCCTTTCAAGTCTCCAAAGAGTTGAATTTATGAAGATGACGTAACAGGGAAGAACGGGTTCAATTACGATCCCTTAATCTTATTTACAGGCTCGCCACCTTGAAAGAATTACTTTGATGGGCATCTCCGAAAAGATTAGGGGAGCGCATGGTTGCTAAATTGAATTTTAAAATAGTAAAAAAAAAACAAATTTAGTTAATAATTGATTTTCATGCTTGTTAATTGGATAATAATAAGTTTGAAACATAAGTAGTCTGTAGCTTTTCAAATTTTCTTTCTCATAAGTCTACGCATTTTGCTAGTAGTTACATATTTTTGCCTACCGTTTAAAAAATTTACATTTTCTATTGCTGTTATTAGATTGTAATTTTTTTAAATAAACAAAGGAATGTAAGATTTTCTTTCTTTTTTTAATTGAGTGAGCACCTGAAATTCATTAATTTTGGAATCCATAGCCGAGAACCTTCAAACAAAATTTCGAGAATAAGACTAGTACTTTTCATATGAATTACTTGTCTAAATATTAATAAACACAATGACGGACGTATTTTCAAGAAACATTTCAAGATCAGTCCACGAGTGCTTTGCTGATAAAATGAATTTAAAACTATCTCACGTATATCTCATGTTTTATCAGGCGAATGATGTTTGCTCGGCGTGCCAATTAGACTGTCATCTGCTGAATAGAAAAATCAAAGAAATAAAGACTGAAACACAGGAAAATAAAAAGAGAGGAAATGTTAGACAAAATATGTGATGATAAAATAAAAAAAATAAAATCACCAATACCATAGAATAATTTATATTTGATACTGAACATTCAGAAACATCCTTGAGAGAATATAAAAAACCAAATGTTTATTGTTGAAAATCTATGAAGATGTACCAAAATTAGACTTTTGCGATTAGGTGACAAAGAAAAGAGAAATATGAAATGGGCTGAAATAAAATGAGAGACGATGGATTTCCGGGAATTGAAGGAGAAACGGATGTTGGGAGAAGGCAAAACAGTTGGATGTAGGGGATACTGAGAGGCAATTATTATTAGGGAGATTATTAGGCAATAGGACGGTCAAGGCGGTAGTAAAGGGGAGAATGCTGGAAAGGAAGAGGGAGGGAAATATTAGGCATTTTAGATTAATTTAACAGAAAAAGAATATACCCAGAGTTTAGGAATGAATTATTGTAACATTTAGTACGAGGCTAAAGGTTATTTTTTGTCTATCATTATGCCGTTAGACTTCTTTTAATAATAACGCTAACATATTGTGCATTCTTGGAAGAATTTTTTTTGAGGTAATCTACCGGTTAAGGTAGATTTTTGAATGGACACAGCTATCAAATAAACATTATGTGACGCCAAACAAAACCCAATCCAGCAAACTAATCTACATCACGTCCCTCTTCATCTCTGTGTACTTCTTTCCTCCCTTCAACCCGTCCAACATCCCTATCCTGTTCCTGCCCTTACCTCGCTTGCCCAACATTCTCGCCTCTATTACCTTCTTCAACATTCCAATACCGCTCAATACGCCTTTCATCCATTTTTTCTGCCTCCATAGGATTTCTCTCAACAAACCCCTCTCCTCACCCACCATCTCTAGTACTTCCTCATTTGTTTTCCTTTCGGTCCATTTCACCTTCTCCATTCTTCTCCACACCCATATTTCAAAATCCTCCAATATACGTCTATCCTCCTGCTTCAGTGACCACGTTTCCGCGCCGTACTACGCTCCATATTAGAATTTTTACGAG
This sequence comes from Hetaerina titia, assembly GCA_037158775.1. Taxonomy (NCBI): domain Eukaryota; kingdom Metazoa; phylum Arthropoda; class Insecta; order Odonata; family Calopterygidae; genus Hetaerina; species Hetaerina titia. The sequence continues at coordinate 84,298,119 of CM073776.1, read as the reverse complement.
TCTTGTCTTAACATCCCTACTCAACGTCCCGTCATCAACTCCCTCTGAGAAAACCTCCTGCCTAGCGCACTTCTTCTCTTTACGTCCTACACTTTGACCGTATTGGTCTAAAAAAACTTCCGAGATAAGTAAACTGTTCTACCTGCTCTATTTTTTCCCCGCCTATTTAATATTTAGCTGCCTTTTTCTTTCTAAGAATCGCATAAAGCACCGGTGACAAGGGTAACCCTGCCTTACACCTCTTCCTAACACTGCCCTCCGAGCTCTCCGTTCCCCACTCGCACCTGAGCAGTCTGAGACACGTACAGTTTCGGATCAGTCTCCTGTCCCTCCAATCCATTCCTATTTTCTGCAATACACGCATTAATTTTTCTCAATTCACTCTCTCAAACGCTTTTTCGAAATCTACAAAACAGGCAAAAACGTCCTGACTGTATTCTATATTCCTCTCGACTAGTGATCTCATTACTGCATTGGCATCACGCGTAACTCTTCCTTTCCTAAACCCAAACTGTCATCCCCTAAGTAATTATTTGCCTTATTCTCATTCCTTTTGTTGATGAGCCTGAGAATAACTTTAGCTACGTGGAATATCAAACTTATAATCCTCACATGATGTAGCCTTTGCCTTTTTTGGAATATTAATTAACACTGATCTCACAAAATCTTCCGGCCAGATTCCTTCCTCATAGATGCTACGAATTAGTCCATGTAGGGCCTTCTTCCCACATTTTTCTAAACATTTCAACAGCTCTACAGTAATGTTGTCCACCCCCAAGACCTTGTTCGTTTTCATCTCCTTTAATGCCCTTTCTATTTCATCGTCCAGTATGCCTGGTCCTAAGCTATCTTCTTCTACGTCATGTTCGTTTTTATGTCTAACCTTATTACTATTATGGCATTATGGTATTACTTGGTTATTATTATGGTATTGCAAACAGCAGGAATACAAATATTTTCACGTCGGGTTCAATCTTTGTGTTATAATTGTTTTGGTGTTATGTAACATACTCAATAAATCATTCTCTTCCTGTTTGAAAGTTCTATCTAGATGCAAAATATTTTCTTCATGCTCCAAATTTAATTTGCCTTTTTTTTCAAATTTATTTTACCCGCAAGTTCGAAGCATAAGCGTTTAAAATACTGTGCAAAATTTTCCTGCCATGCTGCAATTTTGCGTAGGAAATTCGCCCCGCTCAAATATTATTGAATTTCAAACAACCCAAGTCTCATGTGAGTTTGCCGAGTTTATCCAATTTCTGTTCCTCCGGAAACTCAGATTACCGCGACGCTCTTCCTTTTAGAAGAACCATCTTCCTAGAATATTCGTTATTAAATTTTTTTCCCAGCCTCGTTGTGTAGGTCTTCTACTTTGGTTTTTACTTCACCAGTTAGAAGTCGCCAACTCTCTCCCCTTCTCCCGCATCTATTCTCTCGTACATGCCGCAATTTAGATATAAATGTCTTCTCCGGTGAAAACGTTACTCATTTAATGATATGATCTGAAATAAATTTGGTATAGAATATACATCACCAATGCACATCATCTATTTGCTCTTTTATGCTCCACCCTGAGCAAGTGAGTTTTTTTAGAAGTTACTTTTATGCACAGTTTAAATGCAAATTTACCTCAGTATCTGTTGGTAACATGATTTAAATGTGATTGCAATTTAAATTGCTGTGTGTGTCTTAGGGGACACGTAAGAGTCAATATTTAATAATATGTAACACGAAGTTTAGTTTTTAGTATCCTGCAAACACGGGGGTGATTACATACCAGACTAACTTTGGCCCAAAATACGTTTTCCGCCTACGCGATCGGACAACGTTGGTCGGTCATCATCGCTGCTAAATGGACATCCATTTTATGCAAGAGATTTATTCTTTAATTTAGCTTCTCTCTCCATGAGTGATTCCCAGCCTTAGTGAAATGCACTCTCGTCTGCTTGTATCTTCATTCTTAAACCGTAACCAATATTTTTTATTAAAAGGAGACCTTCTTCTCCTTCGCTCTCATAGTTTCAAATGTAAAAGTGTTGATTTAATTCTCGGAAAAATCACGCTTGTGAGTTCCTATGCATGATTTAGGATGTAAATTGTAACAAGTTGAATTCAACGTTGAACATTGGCGTAGCTTTCATTCACATAAATGTTTCTCGAGTGAATTTCTTGAGTAAATCAAAGTGAACTAACAAAATGTTTCCACTCCATTAGTCGTGAACTTGTTAGATTGGAACTTTTATAAAGTCAAAATAAACGGTACAAATAGGCCAAATGGCCTGTTTGTTCTTGGTTCCTAACGGATTATGTAACTGAGTAGACTAGTATCATACAAATGTATTATAAGGTAACGCTTGCATATCATCTGGGCTAAAAATATGTTCTGTAAAATCATTCTCCGTAGTATTTTGCTGACTCTTTTTAACTATACTTTTTCCATATCCATTTCCCTTGTTGTGTCATTTCTATTGTTTACGTTTCTTTATATTTTTTCCATTAGGTATTTTTCTCCCTTTACATTTCCAAAGGCGTAATCCTTTTCCGCAGGAGAACTCTTTTATTAGGCTTCAGTAGATAAGACAGGGTGCGCTAGTTCCAAGAATTCTAGCTTTATTCGCGTTTTTAAATCTCTCCTTTGTTTCCCTGCAGGTGTTTTCTTGTGACTGTTGGAATTCCTTAGCTTCCTTCCCTCGGCACAGGTTTAAATGAAAGAGGAAGGTGTTAATGTCAGTGTCACCCCAAAATCTGTAGTTTTGCCGCATGCCCTTTCCTTCGTTCCCTTGTCGTTATTCTTCCTTCTTCTCACTTTTCCCTTCCATCTCTGTCCCACGCCTACTTTTTCTTTTGCCTTCTTGGAACCTGATGGAGTTACGTAGCTTCGTCTTAACTTTCTCGGTAAATGAAATTTTAAGCCTACTCGAACCCGTACCAGCATCGTCTCTCTCAGTGGGAAAGGTTTTTTTCCAGATCAACTTCCACTGAGATTTTTGTTAGGGATGCTACATGAAAAGTTTAAGACGAACTCTTATGTCTAAATATATTAAACTGTCATTACACTCATGATTTTTTTAAGAATGTACTTGTTTAAATGAAATTAAATATTCTAAAGATCGAGCAAATTTGATGGACCTATTTTTTATCTAAGACCTTAAATTGAAATTTCCGTGGAGTTTTTTCCCTTTTATGGGATTGCTCACGCAAGGCATAGACGTAATCCAAAGTATCGCACTGCACATATGACAAAACAACGAGGTAATTTGCTGGGAATTAATTCTCGCCAGGAATCAGCTCATCTACCAAACACGCAATCGAACCTAAACACCCTGTGATTGTTTAATGGAGAATAAACCCCATTTCCGGGACAATTACAGGTAATTACTCAAGGAAGGTCGCTGCAATTGTTCTCCTCACGGATTTGGTGAAGGAGAAAAGACGCATTCAGGTCACATTTACTACGCAAGCTTGGAGGGAAATCAATCCCTCAGCCTGGGGTCAGCATAAAATTTACGACCCCACACGCAAACTAAGAGATCCAATCGTTTCCTCAGAACTATTTTCGAGGAATATTATCTCCAACGCCAAGAACCACCCTCCAGGAGTACACCGACATACAAAAGTGCAGAACAAACTCATTGACACGCACATTCTCAGACACCCAAGCTACGACGACTTGGAATACATCTTAAAGAATCAGTGGAAGTTAAAGTTCTCAAAAAACAAAATTATTAGAACGGTTACGGGTATTTCAGCTACAAACTGGTTCTCTTTAGGCGTATTGAAAGAAATATTTGCTATAACCGAAGTTGATGTGATAAAGAAACCAAACATTCAAAGATATATTGTGTCCGAAGCGAGTGTCCTTCTACGTGTTTTCTGTACATATTTTTAAGTTCGATTATGCCACTCAAGTGTTATATTGTTCTCTTGAATGCTTCTAAATAATCGATATGATTTATGGATGTCGATATATTTTATTATATGCATTATTATAATACTAAAATATACATAGAAAACATTTAAAAGGGCACCCACATTTAAGATTTGAGGCCTTCTTCAGGTCATACCTCTATGTAGCCGAGATATATCGTATAAAAGATGATGATATATACCAAAGATATATATATATATATATATATATAACTTCGGTTATAGCAAAGAATTCCTTCAGTACGGTAAAATTTAGCCACCTAAAATTAAGAAAGTATTGCCATTTTTAAAAAAATATTTCGAATATATTTGCCAATATTTTGACAAACTTGAAATTTGAGTAACAAATGTTATTTGTGTATGGAAGTGTGTTGAGGTCAATTTCGGTTAAATTGTGATTTCGAATAACCTCCAAAACGGAATGTCAGTTCTCAATTGCTTTCCCGGAATTTATTCGCGTCATCATAAATAATTGCGTTGTAAATGGAATAAAATGGAACCAACGGGAAAGCAGCTGAGGGTGTCCGAATGACGATAAATTTTATTTCCCACAGCGGCAACAAGAACACTGAACTTAATTTCGACGTTTTCCGAAACGATGCATATAAGGTCGTATTTGACGAACGTTTTCTCATTTTAATTTTTATTGAATTGAAAATAAGCACTTCTGAGGAAAATACCAAAGACACGATTTTTGCCTTTGGTCACTATTAGAACAGTCTTTAAATATTTGAACATTTCTTTGAAAGCAAACATCGCGGATCAAGAAGAATGTATGCTATAGAAATAGCGTTTATCAAAGACATCAATCTCAAATAAGAAAAACTTTAAATAAAATAAAATACTGGACTAAAAAGACAAGAATTCATTTGTAAGAAAACGCATTTTTTTGGGAACTAGATGAAATCAACTGATATTCAGGGATTTGTATTTTCTTCCAATCTCGGGGGAAAGTTTTTACAAATTGTCTTTGTTACTTTAAATTTGGAATAGTTCCAGTGTAATGAAGGAGAAGAGGGGTTGCACCCAAAAGTGGATAGCGAGGAATACAATCCCCGCTATGCAAATGGAGGGCGGGGTCCAATGTCAGTTTAGGGTTATAAAAAGGATATTGCCGGAGAAAGGGATTAGTTAGGAGAGCCATGCATAATGTGATTCAGGAGCAAGGAGGAGGGCAAACCCAAGCCCACAATGGATCTATTTTACTTGAGATACCGACTCCTTGACCCTGTAAATAGTTCAAAGGTTCTCCACGAAAACGACTTCCATACCTAATTCTTCTGAAACTTCAATTTTCAGATGCCGTCTTAAAATGGCAAATCCCCACTTGTATTGTTTCCCGAAGTTTGGTTTGAAAATTCAAAGGCAGAGTACAACAACTTATGCTACGGTGGAGAGAGGATTTCCTTTTCCTTTGCCGCCTGCGATTCCCACGAACACCAGGCAGCTAGAAAATCAAACAGTTTGGATTGTGAGAGAATTTCCTTCGGCATTAACTGGGTTTGAACCCTGGAATTTTCGAACGATCTGCCAAACTCTTTATCCATTGGGATAATGCGTTGCAAAGGGATTTATGGTGAATTTCAGAAGTTTGTCTTTAAAAAAACTCTCATCTTGTAATAATATAGGATTCCTTTAGAAGGCGCAGATTTGTTGGCTGGATTTTATTGAAATCATCTGATATTTTTAGAGGCAAACCACCGGTTGATTTGCAATAATTTCAAAATAATATTTTCATAAAATTTTAACGAATTTGCAAATCATTGTGCACAGTAATCAGTTTTGTTTTATAAAGTTGAATATGTAACAAAGAGCTTGTTAAACAAAACAGTTTCAGCTTTAACTTAAATAACTAGTTTAACCAACAGGTGAAATGTTAAGTCTTTATGTGAAAGTTCAAAGTTTCTTTTTTTATCCTCATCAAAGAACTTATTTCACTCAGTATCACGTATTCTGGCTAAATCCTCTGAGGGCTTTCCTAGAACCTGCTAGCTAAAGTTTTACCTTAATTGTTGTTTCGAAAAAAGTAGAATGTCGGTAAAATTATATACAAAAATAATTTTAGAAGTTTTAGCATGTGTTAAAGGTGAGTACATATTTCTTCAAACACGCAAACCCCTTACGCTGTTAGTCATTTTAATAAAGTAATAATTTAAAAGTGTTTTGTTTTCAAACTTGTTTTGAATTTTAGGAATCAAAAATAGCTCTCAAAATATTTGGTCTTCTAAAAGAACAATTTTTCAATTCCAAAGCAGAGTACCAGCATTTTAGAGTATAATTAATGCAGAAAAGAATAATCACCGAAGAGAGATCTCAACTTTTGCGATCCAAGTAAACGGTTCTATCAACCTTGATAACGTGTTGAAAAGAATACACTGAGGTGTTTTAATCAGTCTTTTCCTATTGGCCGATAGATATGTTTGAAGGGACCTTAAAAAATTTACAGTTTATCTCACTGGTATAGATTTTTTATTTCTCCAGATCTTTTCATTGGAGTTACAAACATCGGAATATTTTTGATATTTCTCAGATGATAGTCGATTTTTGGAGATATTATTCCTTGAAGCTCATTGATATACGAGACTCGTACGAAAGAAGTTAACGAACGCACGCTTAGATTACTTGCCTAACATGTTCACCAAACAATTTTGGAACTCATAGCTAACATACATTTGTCTTGTGCACTACATTACAACATCCAAAAATACGACTTTGAAGAAGCTAATTCAACAATCGACTTAGTTTTCGACTACAAAGAAGCTACAATGACGCTAGGCCAAATATTGATCCTAAAATTTTGGCGACAAACCAAATTATCATGAAAATTAAATTGTTCCCGTGGTTTAGCATCCGAATGCGGCGGAAGGGTGCCTTTGCGAAGTCAATTTGTTGGGTTACTCACACGTCGTGAACGACTGTCGTAAACACGTTACTACGGAGGGAAAGGTGACTGGGTCACGCGAGGGGTACCTCTGTAATGTTATTGCTACCCTGGAGAACCTGTTATTAAACATGTACTAATTATTCTAATTGTCGACAGTTAAAAACCCTGTTTCTCCACCCGGATACCAAATATTAGACGGGGAAGCGGTTCAAACCCCATTGAATTCAATTCACTTTGGTTTTTTTTTTCATGATTTGTATTCTCGTGAAAATATACTCGTGGATTCCATCAATTTTTTTAGCCATATTACCACACACACTATGATATTATTTATACTTTTATTAAGTTCTCCAAACAGGTCAGTGACGTAGCCCTTTTCTCAATTCGCTCAGTGCTTAAAGAAGTAACTGTGCCATTAGCTCATTAATACTTCCTTAAAGTGATTTGTCTCCCATATCGTGAAAATCCTCCGGTGAGAAAGATATCTCGAGCAGAAATGCATACCCAATATTTCAAATTAGTCATTGTTTTTAAACAGTAAGGAGGCTCCTTAGAATGAAGGAACATTTGAAATTAAAATCAAATTAAAAGATTAAAATAATTTATCTAAATACTCCTTAGCGTGAACTAAAGAACATTGCACCCTTCTCAGTTTGAATGTTCAGTGTCCATTTAAATGGTCATATTGTAATCTACGGCTGTAAATTCGATGGAACCCTTCTCTTAGGCTGCAATATTTGAGAAAACATTTAAAAAATAGTTAATTTCTATTTCCGTCAGATTCGTATCTTTATTATGTAACGAATAGAATATTATTGTCATCGTTATAAATTTTAGATGAGCCTGAACATTCTGTTGGAACTGCTGGAATTAAATTTAATATTGATTGGCCAGTCTGGAGACGCACGTAATAGTATATCCTGAGTCTCATTTTCCATTTCGACTCATCCAAGTTGAGCTAGCACTGAGATATTCATGACTCCATGAACCCCTTCCGGTCAGAAGCGAGCTTTTGCTTTTATTACTGTTCCGAAGCGTACTACTCAAGGCCCTTAGTGACAGGTCATTGATAAGAGAGTGCCACTTCCTCCAAGTCCCCTCTACAAATGCATTATAAAAGATTCTTACGTGGAAAAGTCCGCAAAGAAAATTACACCACAAAACGGATGCCTAAAGGGGAAAATAAAAATATTTAAAATTTGTTTTGTAGAATTAAGTGCCTATCGACGGAACACCGTTGTTTCATTCTGAATCCAAAGGGATCAACTGGTATTTTATGCTTCTTTAGCAATAATCAAACGTTCGAATTACATCTATAAGGCCGGTGTAATTATAAGTATGTTTTTACTGAAATGAACGTATTATTAAATTAAAGCGGAATAGACAAAACCTTCGAGTTAATTAATTAGGTAGTTTATGTGTCATATTTTTTTTATGTTTGAATAAAATTACCTGGAAATAACAATCATGGATCACTTACAATGCATTTGATTAGCCTTTAGATTAAACCGCGGTCTGCCAAGTATCTGGTGAAAACTGGATGTACCGCATAAATAACCATATGTTTTGTTAATTCAAACCCTAATCTGTTTTAGAACAATAACTAGCTGAATTTAGTCCTTCATTCTTTTCTATTTAATGTTTAATTCTTTTATGCAATGACAACCCCCTCCTTTCACCCATCTTTGTTTCCCCTTCGCACATATCCCGTGGTCTCTTTTCTGCATCGCTTCCGCCTATTATTCAATCTATTTCTTTCCTACAAAAGTTAAATCTAAAAGGTCTAAGGTTGTATCCCTTTCCTCAAGGTCTCCATCCTATGGTACTTCAAATGCTTATTACCTCTACCTCTTTGTACATTTAATCTAAGTTTCTCCATTTTGTCCTCAGAATGATCTTCAGAATCCGCCTAAATCACCAGATTTTGAAGGTACTAAAGCATTCTTCTCTGATTTTCTTTGCTTATTTAAGTTCAAGTACTCATCTGACTCATAATAAGATGCACAACTTACGCAAATGTGTTCAACTACTAAGTCTTCCGCGAATTCGATTTTTTTCCTCCTTTGATAAAATTTTTCTAACTTATTAGTTACTTTCCCATTTTTTCATGTTACTTCTTATGCATGTGTACAAGCCTAGTCAGTCTAAGCTCTCTCCTTATGGCGAAACTAAAGACTACTGTTTCCTCCTGGCGAGTAATAGGAAATAATATTTCTTCCTATTAATTTTACTTATGATGAAGAAATAGGGCAAATATTCTAGTCTTGATAAAACTGTAATTTTATTTACGAAAAGGAGTATGTCTACTTATCTAACATTTGTTTTTCGGTTAAATATTTTGAATTCATCAATATTTCATGCTCCTTGTATATATATTACTGCTTTTTTAATAAATCAAATAATTATTGTTTTTCTTAGTATTTAAAACCACTTTTAATTGTTTCAAATGCTAGTACTTTTGTTGCCTTCCAAAAAATTATTTAGCATTTAACCTTACTTAAGGGTGACTGGGTGGTTCCTCTGTTGATTTCGTCTGCCCAGAGCGCCTTTGATCTTCTCCTTTCTGAGATGCCATTAATAGTCGCTAAGAGTCAGCTCCTCTTACGTGAGAGTTCTTCTTCTGTAACTATTTTACACGTGTTTTTCACATCATTCCACATTCCTTCAGTGTAAGCCTCCTATTTTCCGTAATTTCCTGCCTCCTATTTTCCGTCGATAGTCGTGGGAATGGCAATTTTTGTTTAGTAGTTTTTTGTTCCATCTTACTTCAAGTTTTTTATCTACCAATGTCATGTGATACATATGGCCATCATTTGGTGATCACCACTTATATCTGTGACGCGACAGTATTCATGCTCTACTTATGTATAGCTCCCGTGCGTCAAACACCGGTCTTACCACTTTGATATCAATGCTTAATATACTTTTGTACAATGATAATAAAAGAGTTTGTTATTTTCTGCCGCATACTTCTTACTTCACTGGAATTCCAATAGTATTTTGATTCTTTAGAATTTTGTTTCCCTATTTGGGCCAATTTGCCCTATCCTACCTTCCGTCTTTGCCTTCGCCAACTATTGAGTTCCAGTCGCTCATTGTTATTAGTCTTAACCTTCTAAATAATCTTTCAGCAGCGCTAAGAATAGTTATTGGTATGCCTTTGTTTTATAGTTGAATATTGGAATAAATGCTCTCCTTCTACATGTGTACATTAGTCATCAAGAATTTTCTTGCCGTAACATAAAAAGGACTTAACTCTTCTTTCCCACATCATTCCGTATAGGTACATCCATAAACCATCTCTTCTTCTCCACTCTCTTTTGATGGCTCTTACGATTAATAATATAACCTTTTATCTCTCCAAATTCACTTTTCTCCTTCCCAATTACTTCATCAGATTACTAGTTCCTCACCCTTACCCTACGGTAATCTTTTTTTCATTGGTACTCCCCTACCAATTTTCCCTCTCGGGCACATAAATATGGGACTATTTCACTCCGCCATGATTTTAAATGTAAAGTTCCCATGTGAATTGATGCAGTGATTTCCCTTTCTCTTCCACATTGTAGTAATGTGATGGATTCATGAAATTTAATTTCTTTCATGTCTATTTAGCCAAAACTCGACCAAATATCTTAATTTTAATTAACTTTTCATCCTGCATAATTGGAGCGACTTAGTTTTTAATCTTAGGAGCAGATTCATGTACCTTTAGAGATTCGTTTTATCGAAAGCTTAAAAACAATCTTATTTATTCCCTCAGACATGTAAGTTTGTGGAATAGCCTTATACTAATATAAATAGTGTTGCCAAATATGTAGTGTCTTTCTAAGGTAAGGAGAAGAATAATTTTTGTAGACTGATTCACTAATTTCATGCTTTGGCTTACTCAGTGTTATTTCTTGTGAAATATCAATTTTCGAGATGACATTGGTATGGAATTTTGAGATAACATTATTATAACATTTTTTATATAAAATTTTTATGAAGTATATATTGATTATCTTGCAATTCATTGCCTATTATTATGTAGATTAGGACCTGAATACCTCTAGTAATTGTGCAAGAAAAATCATCTTTTGCATTTATTTCTGGAAAATCTATCGTTATAGGAATATTATAATCTGAAATAACAAACCTACCCATCTCTGGAAATTCTCTGGACAAAACTCAATTGTCAAAATTTTTGGCGACATAATCTGCAAAAATCACATTTATTAAAGACCGTATCAGCTCTTTTCGATACTTACAGCTGTCAGTGGTTCTTTTGACGTGTCTTTGTGAGATAGAGGTTGAAAATTGAAATACCGAATCAATTCCCTCTGCTATCTCACCAGTATATTTAATTGTGGGCATTATGATTTATTCCGGGGAACTGGGGGTCCAGAAAACCTGAAATTTAAATGGCTAAACAAATGTGTTTAAAAACACACAAAATACGCTTTTTCGCAGCTATTTGGGCCAAATTAATTTGAAATTCTGGGAATTTAGTGTTACGAACAAGGTAATTAAATGGCTTTAATATCTATTGAGTATGTAGTCTTGTGAAGAATTGGAATGAATAATTTCCAAATTTCTATGAACTTATGTTTTTGAACTAATAAGTAAATAAAATAAGAAAATAATATTGAAAATAAGAAAATAAAATAAATTTGTATACATTCTGGACCATCTAGCGTGGAAGAGGTATTTATTTATGTGTTATTAGTGTGATTTTATTTTTATATCTACAATGAATATTTTTACACAGCTACTTATATTGTCTATTTCTAAAATCCTCGAAAAAACCTATCACGATTTGATTTTTACGCGGTTGTGTAATTTGTTCAAACGTGCTATCGTCCAACTGTATATTTGTACCCGCTCAATGGGAAAAATCTTGTATTGCTGATGGAACGCATCTTGTTTCATCACTGATGAAGTCTCATTTCACTTAAATTACCATTCTAAGGCAGTTGTTCTGGCTATTATTAGCGCTTTGGAAATCATACCGCTGTTACCGCGAGTAGGACTCATTTCCATTGGGTTCATTTCCATTAGCAGAACGCTAGTATCTTCGCCTGTCTCCTCGTCCTTCTCTCACGTCTCATTCTCGGCATCCAAAACACTATCGCTTCTCCCTTCGCCACGACCATCGATCCCTTTCCCCCATCCTTTTCTCTCCCTCTTCCCTTCCTAATAAAAATCTGACTTTTTTTCTAAAGAGTTAGTTATCTGTTTAGTTCTCGAAGACTCTCTAAAGTCAGACTAGCTATCAATCATCTCCTGTCTCCCCTCATATTCCGTCTCACTCTTCCGACTCCTTAGCCCTCCCCAACCATCTACGGACATCTTTTCCGATCTCAACCAGTCTGGCTTAACCGCATTTTTCTTTTCGAAGGTTTCGCCCGGAATGTAGGTAGGAGGTAGGAGCGCACCCGCTGTCCTTTTTAAGCAATGCGGTTCCTTTTTTTCGATGGAAAGACGGTCGATTTTTAGTAGGAGGCTTTCCTCCACCAACACCACCCCACTCCTCGCCCAAGCCCCGCACCCTTTTCTCCCTTACGCCACTTCGGAGAAGAATTCCCTTCCTTCGACCCAAAGGTTATTTAAGGGAATTTCCCTTCTCGTTCTCCCTCTCTTCGGTGTAATTTCTTTGGGAAACACATGGTGAATGCGGTCGTTTTTGTGGATAATTCAGCGAATAATGACCCCCGCAGTCGATGAATTTGAGTATGGCGAAAATTTTTCTCAACTTCAGCATCCCCGAGATTAGTTTCTAGGGACGAAGAGATGGTAATTTGCAACGCGCATTTTCTATGTGCTTTTGGTACAATATTGAGTCCCAGCGACTGGGGATGTGGCAAAGAGTGAATCGTTTAGAAAAGCTCCAAACTACAAAACATTAGTTTCTATCATTTTTTAAAATTAAATATATAAAAAATTAGCAATTTCTATTTAATGTTTCTGTTTTAATCGTGAAGGGCCTTGCAAGATGAAATGGTAATGTTTATCCTAGATTACATTTTGTATATTCATACGTAAATTTTTCATCCTTTCATTTTTATCTGCATTTTAAATTTTTTGTTGCTTGCCACAGGAATTTCCTTAGGCTTTATTTTATTTCAGTAGTGCTCTAATTTACATTATCGTTATACATATTATATGCTTTGTCCGACTTCAAAGGATACTTCAATCAAGTCTACGATAGAAATAAGCAAAAGAGAGTTTCTGTTTATCAAAGCGACTGGACTCGGAACTAGTCTCGAGTTTTCATTTAATAGTTTGAAAGAAGATGAACAAGCAGAGTTTGTGTATCTAAATGGAATTATTAATCGTTACAATACTGGTGTATTTCTATTATCTAGCATTTAGTACAAAAATGATTAGAATATGTTTAGGAATAAAGAAATCTGCTAATAGAAAGGCAAAACCTAACAATTTTGCTTAATTAAGAGTGGAAATAGTCGTATATTTCTATAAATAGTGTTTACATGTATACTTCATGAAGACAATTGCAGTCTGCGATTAAATGGTTTATCAGCACAAATATGATTTATACAGTTGAATTAAGGAGAAGTCTCGTACTTTATGGTTTTTAAAGTGAACTAAGCAAAGCAGATAATTTTTTCAAATTTTTATCTCCTAGTCAAGACCATTTTTTCGAGCAGAGGGATACAACTTCCGATCATGGTTTTATTTTATGATGAAATATGATTTGTTTTGCAAAATATATTAAATAAATTTTAACATCATTCAGCAAAATTAAATTTTGCATCACCGTAGTACGGCTTGAATTGACAGTCTTCCAAATCGGCCAGGAATTGATTGATTCATTCATCCCATAGGTTACGGAGTATCCCTCCCTCTGCGCTATTTCCGTTCATTATGCTTTTGTTTCCCTCGCTTTGATTCACCACCACCACCCGTTCATATCCTCCCTTCCATTCTTGTCATCTCCAACCCACCCGCCACCGATTTGACTTGACCTCTCCTTCCACTCCCAACTTTAAGGTGAACACTTAATTCATTAAAGCTTTCGCGACCACGTAGATGGCGGGGCAGCGTGTGCGGCACTACATTCGAAAGGGTCGATATATCGATCCTCCGTCTCAACCCTTAGACATCCTAGTTCCGTCTTTTCGCCGATGGCGGCGCGTGGGAGTAGTACGCCTTCGACTTGAGCGCGTATTTTCCGTTCCTTACACTCTCTTGCTCTCTAATACCCTCTGCTCCAAGGCGCCGTCCTTAAATGACGTCACGCCTTGATTGGTCGTCACCGCATTCCTCCTATCTCATCTAGCATTCCGTCACACTGTGGCAGACTCCGTCCGACCCAAATTCACGTCACGGTCCGTTGCCTCCAAAAATAATTCTTAAGGATATTATTTCATAGCGTGTTGATTGAGGACTACTAGATAACGAAGTATTTAAAACTCAATCCTATACCAATAACAGGATATATGAAGTTTAAACAAATGAATACAAATTCTCCAAAAGTAGAATTAGATAAAAATGTGGTTTAAACATTAAGTGCAATTTTTTCTCAGGGATTTCAAAGGAGGTGAGGAATATAGTGTATGTGACCTGATGTAGATTAGGTTGCTGGATTGAGTTTTGTTTTGAGTTACAAAATGTTTATTTGATAGTTGTGTCCATCCAAAAACCTAACTTAACCGGTAGATTACATAATAATAATAAAATAGTATTTAATATAGTAATCACAAAAAATATCCCGTTTTAAATATCCTCATAATGCTTTGAAATTTAATTCATAGTGATCTTATGAAAGATATTTTTTCTACCGAGTTAAATAGAACTTAAGCTCTGATTAATATTGGCGATATGATCTAAATTTTAAGCATATACTCGGGTATGTTACATAATTATGCTACTATAATATTTAAAGGTTATATGGATTTGAAAGAATAGGATTTACTATCGGATTTTGATGTTTATTAATGCAAGACTGTATATATTTTTAAGATCAAAATTCAGGACAACTGCTCAAAGAAAATATATGTACCTATTGGAGGGAATTATTTTCCTTCCCCTTATTCCAATCCAGTCGGGTTTCTACATTATCTTAATTGATTGCTAAACCCAGGTTATATCTAAGATCAGAGTATATATTTTGATATTGATGCTGATTTATAAAATTTTACTTATTTTTATTCTTTTTAAAGATATTATTGCCCTCTTAAGATTTCATTTTAGCTTAAGTAAAATTGACAAAATGTCCAACTAGAAATTGCTTTATTATTTTCCACAGACCCTGCGTTATATCTGTGCATGTGCAGTTATATCCAGTTTTTTTAAGGTTTGCATTGAACATAATGTTATGTTAACCTTTCAAGTACACTATTTTAATGCTAGAACGTACAGGGTTTATTTGAAGGTGAAAAATGATCATTTTATTTGAATTTTAATGTTCCATCCAATATGATTCATTTTAGACCATTATCCCATTTAATTTCCTGTAACAACGAATGCGAGTGTTCCTCAAAGGTAGACAAATTATCCTCTTTTGATATATTTGGAACTAACCGAAGAATAATGCCCTTAAAGTCAGTCCTCCATCTCTCCAAGAGCATCCATCATCTCTCTGCCTCCATTTATAATTGTAGAATCTTACGTGACAAAGGCTGGTTCTTTTTTTCATTTATTGAAAGGAATGTTGGCAGTTTAATAAGAAAGATCATCATTAAAGAGCGAAATAAATATGCCAAAGCCAACAATTACGGTTCCGCTGAAATTTAAAACCTATTATTTGCTGATGTCCCAACGATTGCTTATAAATGACACACTTACTCTGTAATATTTTAAGAATTTATCATACTAGGCCAAGCAAGAAGTAGAGATACATGTTTATTCAAATAACTCGTGTAACGAAATTCCGAGTTGATATAGTTTTGCATAATAGCTGGAAATTCTATTGAATACTAACACTTGTAATGAGAGATTAACATTCGTCTCAAAATCGATGATTTGCTTAAACTCTGATACAAACGAATAAACATATGTTTCTAATGTCCATAGTGCGTTATAAGACGTGATATTTGTTACAAGACGTGCCATTTTAGTGTTCACATTAGTTGTCTAACTATAACCAAATGTTTACAAGCAATCGTAATATAAAACCCTATTTTATTTATGAATTGTGGAGAACATAATATATAGATTATTCTTTTATTCTCCGTCAGATTGTGGCAATAAAGCTAAGTACTTTTATTAAAGTACCTTCCATAAATCTCTTGGACATAAAGTTCCGATGGATTTTCCATTACCAGTATCCAGCCTATTCATCTATTGAAGAAGACAAGTAATGTTCCAATCACCGAGTATGCTCAATGCATGATCCGTAATTTTGTCCATCCTTCAAATTGTGAACGTGTTGTCATTTTTTACTCCAGCACGCTACAGTGCGACGGTTAATGACAACCAGCATCAGTCAAATGAGCAAAACAGCGTTTTTCTCATAAAATTGCAATGGGTGCCCTATTTAAAGCTTTTATATTCACCAAATAAAAACCTGCCCATTTAATGGAAGTTATTGAATATTTATGATTTGATGAAGAAGATTCGTTTTCATAAACTTAAGCTTTAGTTCCAATGTTCTAATTTATTTTATCCTTAATCTGCTTTCGATACTATATTCTTTCGTCCAGATTTTTCTGTTTTTTTATTGATATCTGATGTCAAACATTAGTTATGAGTTGTGCTCATACTTAAAGATACAGTTCAAATATTACAGTGAGAAATAACCAACTAAAATTATTAGTATTATAATTATACATATATATATATATATATACATATGTATATGTGGGTCGCGGTGGTCTAGCGGGTAGAGCGTTGGACTACTGGCCGGAGGGTCCCGGGTTCGATTCCCGGGCAAGGCACTTTGGGCACCTGCAGCTCCACCCAAGCTAGTTGATTTTTCGGGTACCAGATCTTCCTGGGAAACCATAACCGGCACAGGGAAAGGAACTGGCCCCCCTACCCTGATGTGTGAATATTCACACGCCGTTGGGCTTGGTACACGGGTGAGCTCTACCATCACCTACTAAACCGACCTTCGGGTTGATGTTTTTATTTATATATGTATATATTTACATATGTATATATGTACCCCGCCATTTTAATTACCATATTTATACACCGCCTATAATTGTAAGCTGAGCCAAAAATTACACACTTGTTGGAAATAATATGAAGATATTTTATACTTATAAATACATCTGATAAGGTAATAAATACAAGCAATAAAACATTCGCAAATTGAACTAACGTAAATGGTTTACAAAATAATAATCTCCGCTCAGTTGGATTACATAATTTTACAATAGGTTTTCAGTATAAAGCAATGAATACCACCAATAAATTGTGCGTAAAAATTAAATAAAGTGAGGAAATTACTGCAATTTACCTTGGGTTTTCATAAAATATGTTTATGAAGTGTTTTTTCTTCAAAAGAGATAAATTAATATACCAATGTTTCTTTTTCATTTAACTAACTCCTAATATTAACCAAATATTTCAACTAAATTAATGTTGGTAATAGAACAAAACGATAGCAGTGTGACTGAAATATTTTTTCTTATTTCAAGTGTTTGATTTGTACGTATTTTCTATTGCACGATTGTGTTCCATTTTTCCCCTTGCTCCATGAACATAAATTTAATTGCTGTAAATAGGATATGCTACGACTAAAAGAATTATGCTAATTACTGGAAAGTAAAATTGGAGTGGCTATAATCAAATTGTGTTTTTCAACAAAAACTCAGTTGGCAGATTTATTGCTGTCATGTTTGGGTTCAAGAAAAGTTAAAAAATATGGAAACATAAGATTTCCCCGGATGCAGCAAACCGTGCATACCATCCCTATGCATACATATTAATACTAAAAGGTAACATATCGGTTAAGCTAGGTTTAGGATGGACCCAACAACCTAATATTTCTCTGTGTCTCCAAAGAAAACATCCTTATTTACAACAAAACCCTCTTCACCTCCGTATACTTCCTTCCTCCCTTCATTCCGTCCAACATCCCTATCCTATTCCTGCCCCCCCTCGTTTGCTGAAAATTCTCCCCTCTATTACAGTCTTCACCATCCCACTGTCGATCAATATGTTTCCCCCTCATGATTTTTCCATGATATTATTGCGGGCATCTAAACCTATTCTATAAATGCCCAAAGTTAAGAGCAGGTCGAAATAAATAAAATCAATGATGAAATAATTTTTTTAGTCACGTCTGTTAATACGTAATATCATCACGTTTCCATTGTTTTTTTCATTTTAATACTAACATTTTGCATTCTATTGCCACAATTTGAAAGTTATATAGTTTTTCCCCTGATTATTTTGGAGCGTGTAGACATTTCTTTTTTTTGGTATCAGCTAGTTTGACTAAATCATTCAATGCATCTCATTACATGGTTGTACTTCTTATACTTTATGTAATGTTGGGATAGTGACACTATACATGTATATGCAGATTGTTAAGATTGTTTTGCTCAAATTATCAGTTTTTTCTTCTAACCATATACATCCACATGTTCTCTTTGGATATTCTTTGCTAGTGACATAATGATACTTTCAATTTCAACTTTCAATCAATAATTTTTTCTCCTACAATAGTTTGTTTTCAGTTAGAATTTTAGAGGGTTGGTTTTTACATTGTGCTCATTGAGTGCTAAAAATCATGTGACTTAATATAATAAACTTGCCTTATTAGATGTGATCTAATATATGGGCTGATGGGAATGATGCGAATAGATTTATTAGTTGTAAATGTTAAATAGAATTAGAAAGTCCAGCTGAAGATAACCACTATGGCTTGTAAACTGATTTTTACTGGTGATAATATTCCATAATACAAGGGAAAAACACTTCCTTCTTTTTAGCTTTATGAGTTTCCCCTCTGTTTCATTAAATACATGTTGCTTTTATAAAAGTTTTATATCCATCACAATTAATATTTTAAATCTGCAGCGGGACTTTTACAGAACCCCCTTTTCGGCGATCATTTAAGAGTTTTTACCGAGCCGTTTCGGGGAATCTACATCCTTTCAATGGGATTCTTAACTAACCTGATGCTCTAACCCTCATAGAGCTCATTGGAAATCTTATTGTTCTTGGCGCTTAATTAGCACACACACACACTTAATTAGAGTTTATCTCAGGTACTACTCAAAGCACACCGAGTTCAAACCATGTCCTCACCGATAATCCCACTAATCAACAGGGAGAGCAAATGAAGGTAATGACTTCACGATCTTTTGATAAGTTACCTATCAATTTTTTTCATTTTTGGATAGGGCAAGTTTTACAATTTTTTATTACTTCCTCTGATACAACTACCGAACTAGACGAGTAGTTTGAAATATGAAGTAACGAGGATGAACGGAAATTAAAGAAAACTAATATAAAACCTTTAATTCGTCTCAATTTTTTTATTAAAGTGGGAAGAAAATGCAATCAACCAGGAAAAAGCTTAAATCATTTGTTAAAATGATTCTTTTTTCAATGAGCACCGTCTATTAAAGTTAAATAATATTTTTATAACAATTCATTAATTATTCAAATTGAGCGTTGAAATTAAATTATTTTTTAAGTTTCTAAAACCCTGAGATGATATTAAAAGATAATCTTCAAAAAGCAAAATCCATGTAAAAACATCCACATGTAAAGGAACCCATTTTATAACCGTGACCATTGCCCGCGTTGTAGGGTCTGAAAATTTTGTTACCAAAGCAAATTTTTCAACAAAATTTCGTATTTGCATTTTTATTTCTCTGTAACTCCAAAATTACAGTTGAACGACGAAGACTTAAGCATACTTGAACTATTAATGAAGGTATTGCGAAGTAAATGTTTTGACACCATTTATATGGAATTTGATAAAATTGTGTCGACGATACATTGAGAATAAGTCTCCATAAAACGAATTTCCGTCGCGGAGGGAAGTGGAAGTAAGAAAATTCCGAATGGCAAATAAATACACTTCATACTGAAAATATATTTCCGTAGTGGAAAGTATTGTTCTAACTCGTAACAAAAATACAGTAATGAATATATTAGTGCATAATTGGCAAATATATCTATAATTACCATTTGAATGAATCTAGGGAGAGTAATAAGTCTCAAATTCGCGTTTTATGCACTCTTTTATTTCTCCTAACATCCAATTACCAACATTGATCGAAGGAGAAATCTGGGAAAAGAAGAATAAGGGTGTGAGGTGGGATTAAAATTTTGAAAAAGGGCCAAACCTTCAACCGCCCCCTCCTCATGGGGTCATCCACCCTCCATTAGTGAGTTAGATTTCAAGATTTTGTTCAGGTGATGTGATAGCTTCTCACTCGCCGCCACGACTCGTTGCGCTTCAACTAACCTCTGCCACAACCGTCCGCCCGCCCACCCACCCAAACACCAGCCGACCCGCCCAACCTAGTCGTCCCCTCCGGGGACACTTTCCTCCTTTGTCGATACCCCCTTCCATTCCTCCTCGCCCCTCCCAGTCTCTCCTCCGTCTTAAACTTCTCCTGGCACTCCCCGAAAGAAAGAGGAAGAGGAAGCGACGTTCCTACGTGTTTTTTCCATCCCCCACACCCACTACTACCTTTTTCCGTTTTCTCTCTTCGAAAAATGCTCCCGTTCTCAAGGCCTCTCTCCGTCTCTTTTCCCCTCGCCTCTCTTCCTCCAAAGACTTTTTCCGAAGGCAAACGCACTGTCACTTTCGTTCACAGCTCACCTTTCCCGACCCCGCGGGATTTGTGGAGTTCCTGAAAAACAATTTTTTGGAGACCTATCGCTTCTTGTACTTTCAGGAAGGGATTGAAAAACATTGGCGACACTTTCATAGAACTTCGATATGTTTGGGCATCATTCCATTCAATTTACTCCTAGAGAGAGGGGGAGATACGTAAACACGAACACTACAATTGAATGGCTGTGAAATTTTACTCTTGGGGATTTTCTATTATAAAAGTCAACGTATACCATCCATCCGAGATGTATCCATTTAGAAAAAGTACACTCTTACTCGCAAGTGAAAAATAATTTTATGGCGACGTGTGACAGAAATGTTATAATAAAATGAAGTGGAAAAATATGACTTTCGATTTATTCCCGGCTTCCATAGTGTCGGCAGAGAGCGATCAAATACGACATGCTGTAGACCAAATCATGTGAAATGGATATAATATTCAGTTTTTCGGTTATATTCTAATGCGTTCGGATCAATTTTTTGTATAATAAGTAATTCCATTACTTTGGAGAAATTCTCTAAATTCGTTTCCAATTCTGTCGGCAGTTGTTTATGGAGTTTGAAGCGACGGAGTACGGTGTCTAATTATGGGTTCTGTGAAATTAAGGGGTAGAAGTTAAGTTTGGAAAAGAGAAGCCCCTCCCCTCCCACTCACGGAGACGAGAGGCGACAAAGGAGTTTAAACCTATCTCCAAAATGGAGTATACGCCCTCCTACCATCTCCGTCCTCTCTTCCCCAGCACACACAAACACAATGATTGGAATAATTAAAACCGCAGTTGGTGAAGTGTTGATCACAATTTCTCGGCGCGCAGAGTATGAGCGTTAACTACTACAACAATTCGAAAAATGGACATTAAGGCAAACGGCCACACTCTGGAATGTGAACTTCCATCATCCAAATTTTTCGTATATTTTGCGCATCTGTATATAGTATTCATTTGTCGTATATTAAATTGTTTTTATATAAATAATCGCCAGTTATCTCTGCTTAAAACATTTTTTGCTATGTTACTCATTTTGCAGTTTCACAGTTCATTTGCTGGGAAATGGAGAGTCAATGAAGATGTCATTTTTGCTTTTGATTTCCCAGTGTTAAAGTTCACCATATGACCAGATCAGAGATACTGAGAGAAATATTTACATGAGGAATAAAACAAGAATGTAACTATTAATTTAGTGAAAGCATGTGTAAAGCAAATTTTGCATCCACATGAAGAATTTTTCTTTTCCAATGTCATCATTATAATATATGTTTGTGCATATCAATGTAGAGGCAGCTTATAACCTCTTCGCTATTTTTAATTACACCCTCTTTATTAAAATTTTTACTTTTCAACAACTTATTAGGCTTAATTTCAACCCAGTAACCACATTAAAACTACAAATATCTTTGAATCAATTAAATGAGCCTGGTTGACTGTACAAATAAATAACACTTTCCTAGAAAAGCTATTTAAAGCCAATTACACTTTAAATATACTTCTTAACGTGTGCTGAGCAAAAGGCCAAAAATTTGTAATCAGTTAATTGCTTCGTAACTGAAGTTTAATAATTATTTTAATTCATTTTAACTGAAATACTCGAATAAAACCCGCGCCGATATTAAATATTTTACCACATAAAGGTGACCAACAAATGTCAAGTCAACCAAGTTTAGCACGAGAGTGACCTACGATTTCAGTTCTAATTTTCAGTGATATATTCTATTAATTAGTCTTAATTTCCTCTTTCATTTTCCTTTCGGAATATGATAAAATTTTATTTATCATGGCATCTATGTAATAATTTTCTCATAATTATGAGAAAGGTTCATAATGTACTGCGTTGTATACCTTGCCAAAATAATACGTACATACATCGTCATAAACATTTAGCTTTTGAATTATATTTTACATGGATACATAATCAAACTATTTTCAGTCCTTTTCAAAGCATTCTATGGCATTGATGACATTGAAACTGAGACGAAAAATGTTTCTGAGAAATTTACTAAATAATTGCAAAAATAATTTGGATCGCATTGTCCCCTGCGAGCATGTCTGTGTACGTATATAACTGTCTCTCTCACATAAACAAAATGGCACTAGTTTAAAATTTAGTCTCTGCGTCTAAAACATTACACATATGTGCAGCGCCATTAATTGAACCTCCAAGTTGTATTATGGAGTTGAATGCAGATACTTTAAAAATAATAACGAAACAGTTAACCTTGTTTATGTGAACATTCAAGAACTTATGACAACTAATTTCCATCGTAAGTCATTTTAATTTATAAATGTCAGTAATTATAATAAAAGCAGTCTTAATTATTTAAATAAACAAATGATTTTCCTCATATAATAAGCTCAAATATTATTCAAAAAATAATTAACACTCCTAATATACAATCTCTCTACCTATGCACTATACCTTAAACGACAAGCAGTACTTTTAATGGAAATTTTTTTTTGTTATTTGAATAGTAATACAATTCATTAATTTTACAATTCAATGTAGAAAACAATGATTAATTCTTTATGTCAGAGGGTGGGAGGAATCCCCTGAGGGGATGTGAATTAAGTTTCCCCTGAATGTTTGATAATTTCATTAGAAGACTCGGAAGTCATCAGTGGCCTTGTCCTTAAGTGTCCTGCAAAAAAAAATTGGATGTTGACGCGTATTTGGGTAGGGAAGTGATGTACTGGAACTCAACTTGGAACTAACGAGGCTATAACTGTTTAATCGAGAATATGCAACCAGACCGACAGGAAATTTAAAAAAATATTCTGACCCTGAAAAAAATTATGAATATTTTAAAACACAAATGTTGTAAATTTTTCCAAGTAAAACTTTTATTTAATTATCTTTCTTAAAATCTTCGATTCCCATATCTCTATGAGTCAGTGGTATTGTTGTTATAGTATGTTTACTTTCCGTATTTGAAGTGTTGTGGAACTCATTTTATTCAGGAAAACAATTAAAAATTGGGTATTTTAACGAATATCAGCGTTTTAAGGTCCCCTGGACATATTTTGACCTTTCCGAGCGATTTCTGTCTGATTGCGCGAAAAAGGGTTTCATTTTAGAATTAGTGGTTTTAACAATTTGAACATTAATGAGCTTTAATGAGATTTTAATGAGAAATTTATTGTTCAACATTTTTTTCACAGAAAAGCAGAAGTTACTATATTTTAAACGAAATTCACCGCATCGGAGTTCCCTCAACATAGGGCAGTGAGATCTCAAAGGAGAGAAACAACATTCATTCGAGGTAGGGGAGCTCATTAAAATTATGATAGAAATGATTCGAATTTCGTTTTAAAAATCAATATAGTCGTCTCGTTAATAAAGTCGAAAAAATTGAGCTATTAGTGACCAAGTTGAATCAGACATGCTTGGATTGCGGGGAAAAAATTCATTTTTCTAATTTGGTTTACCCATTACCCTTATAAAAAAATTTTCATTGACGGATTCATAGAGTTTTTGTGCTAGCCTTCTTGCATTTGACCACCATAAAAAACTCATTATCGCCGCCGTTTAATGAATAACGGAATAAATGCCACCCCGGATGAAAATTAGTTTCCAATCACCACGCATATAAGAATAACCTATCATGGGATATTATTTCTAGAGCCGTCCTTCATTTCACCATTCAAGGTCTTTTTCATTAGACCGAAGTATTTCAATATAATATTTAATTATTCCATCTATGCTATGCTCTCTTTATCTTTGTAAATTAAATAAATCGGTTTCATAAAATAATGTCCTTCATATGCTTAAGTTTTCCCAATATTGCTAATATTATACTGGACCGTAATTTTAGTCAAAGGAGATACCTCAAATTGAACATATTTAAGAAGCAAATACTACATGTATGCAACGTTGTTTTGGGATGAATGTCTTCCGGTCAGACATTGCGCAGGCAGATAAACTTATTTCCATATTTAACACACCCAAATATATACATTGGCGGTCTTATTTTCTGAAATTTTCTGAGTCGGAAACTTTTCAAACTACCCACGTATATGTGTGTGCGTATATATCAAAGTGTATATCAATATTTTTTTAGTGATATTTCATTTTTAACATATAACCAAGTTTTGTATTTTGTAATCGTTTTAATCTCGGAAATACGTGTATTTCAGGTAATTGTCCTTCTAATACTCTTAATTCGATTAAATACGTTAATTCACCGATATATAATTACTCTTTCATAGCAACATGGTCTTTGAGATTTTCCTTTCCATATTCTTGCTATAAATTTAGCATAACATTTAACATTATGATTACTACGGCATCCTGAAGAAAGTCAGCCCTGCGTTAGTTCCTCGCTGGAAGGCATTAGTAATTCTAAATCCTTACAAATTCTTTGATGAAGGTAGAATTTTTAGTGAATCCGTGACTTTTTCAAGTTGATGTCGCGCAAAAGGATTTGCTTTTACGAGATATTCGGTGCAAATACTCTTCATGACTTCTTGATTACTCCCTCAAATTGAATCCACAATGCCATCGAGTTGAGATGTGTGCTCAAGGAGGGAGAAATAAAAGCATTTACGCCCGTTTAGGAGCGCTAAACTTCGCTTGGTTTTGATGGACAGTTTTGCAGTCATAGTGAGCAGGAGGTAAACTGCGAGAAAGTTTAAAAGATTAAACATTCTTCACATCAATAGAGTGATTTTCAACCAGGGTTCCCTCTTTTGCGATTCCTCTCGGTAAATATTTTATCATTTTTCGGCTGCCCTCATTTGGTGAAAATGGGGCTTAAAATAATGAATGCCATTTGCATTTCCAATTTTTATGTTTTTTGAGCCATTGTTCTAACGCAAAGTGAATTTTCATGTTGCAAAAAAAGATAAAAATAACTTAGTGCGCCCAGGATGGATGCCTCAGGAGAGTTTAATGGACCCTATTTCTCCTACTTCTCCTCATTATTTGAAAAATAAATTTCGGTATTAAATGATGTACTTTATTTTTTCCAGTTTTAATCTCGGAACTATTGGAGAGTTAAAAAAAACTTTTTATAGAAATCCCGAAAACACACAAAAAATTATAATAAAAGATTTTTTAAAATCATTACGCTGTAAGTTGAACCTCTAAATACTTTTAATCAGAATTCATTATATTTCGGATCAAATTATAAAAAGAGCACTTCAATCCGAATTTAATGGTGCGTTTTAAATTTTATGACTCAACATATTTAATATCATATTATTTATTTTGCTCCGAGAAGATTCTGAATCCTTATTGCATGAACTTGGTCTGGTTTTCTACCGTCACTCAAATTAATGATATACCAGGTTTTTATTTCTACGTGGAGATAATATTAGGAAAATGAAAGGAAATAAAAAAAGTTTTAAACAAGCTTTAGCCCCACCGACGTGATTCCCATAATGCGGTGAAAATGTGGTGAAAATAAGATTATCTCGAGAGAATTATGCGAGTTACGAAAGCTGTAATACGTCCGCCACGTGCTTAATTACTAGGAGTTGATCTCTTGCTCATGAAAGAGGCGAGCCAAAGCGATATAAATACGCCACATTCACGCCAAGATATTTGTTTTCGTCCTCCTCTGCTTCTTCCTGTCGCTCACGGCTACTTCTCTACCATCGACGCTCAATCCCCCTCCTCCTCTCTCCCTCTTCCCCCCTCCTCTCATCTCTTCATTCCTACCCATTACTTTTTTCTTCCGCGAATTCGCTCCACATTAACGAGGAAACCCGAGCAAGGGGTGGGCGGAGGTGCAAGGGGTCGGGGGAGCGCGGGCGGGGATGCGGTTGGAGAATGGGAAGCTACGTGTTTTGGGTCTTGGGGAATCGAAGCTAACGAACCTTTCGCGACCAACCCTTCCGTCCCGACTTATCCCACCCACCATCCCCTCTCCCCTTCCTTCCCCAGCCCATCTCCCAGAAAACCTCCCCCGCAGTCTCCGCCTCCACCTCCTCGTGGTCCAGCCTCTCTTCTCTCCGCCCATCGAGCAAATTCTCGCGTTCAAGAGTTTTTGAGGGCCTCGCTAATTATCTCCCAGTCCGCTTTCACCCTCAGGTCGAGAGAGAGAGAGGAGGGAGGGGTTTGTGAGGAAATGAGTGCGGATAGGGGGGGTTCGTCCGTAAGGTGGGGTGCGGTGGTGAAAGGAGGAAAGGGTATGGGGGGAGGAACAGAGGGAGAGAGTGGAAAGAGAGAGGGAGAGAGTGGAAAGAGAGAGGGAGAGAGTGATTCATTCGGTGTTGGTAACCCCAAATGTCTCGTGCACAAGATCAGACCACCATCTCATTCCTTCACCCACATCCCTCACCCCCACCCCCCCATATCTTCCCTCCCACCCCTCTTCCCCCCTTATTCCCTCGTTAGGCTCTCTCCCTCGCAATCACGGCCTCGCATCGGGGTCACGGTCACGGTCCGTTCATCCGAGAAAGGGAAATCGCGTGACCGTGCCTCGGGAGGGATACTCAGGAAAAACTCGGGCGAGTGCGACGGGCAGGCATTTACGTATTGCCGACGATTTGAGTCGGAATGGCGGGCGACGGAACTGATTATTTGCCAAATGAAGAGATTTTCAGGTCGTGGCCACGACATAGTAATTCAAACGGACCGTTTCGTCCAGAGGAGTGAGATAGGCCATTGGAATTTAATGTTAGGTAATTCAAAAAATTCCCAATTATGAAACAAATAATAATAATGATTCCGCGTTAAGTGCATGCAAATTTGTTGCTACGGACCGAAAAAATATATAAATAATGACACTTTTGTGAAAATCTCATGGGACGTGAACAATAATGTAAATGGAATTAACACTAGTAGACACAAACACAGAAACACATACTCACTGGGTCACTGAGACCCAGTGAGTTCCTCTTTTATGTGTTTCTGTGTTTGTGTCTATTAGTGTTAATGCCATTTACATCATATATATATATATATATATGTATATATATATATATGTATATGTATATACATATGTATTCTATAAATAATCGCACCAAAGTGAATCTTACCATGGAAGCATTACACAATTGATGAATTCGCTTATATTTATTTAAGAATTTATCGTTGCAATTAGGCAATTGTCCTGGTGGCATCGGTCAATTCTGGTCAGCTGTTACTCATGATATCTACATCTATATAATACATAATCTTACAATACATAATGATAATATCTTAAATGACTTGGGCATACATGCATCACAAGAAGAACAGATAGACAAAGCTCTTGTATACAATGACACTTGAAGGATTACGAACTACATTATTACATTTACCATCACCCGTGGGCTAGGTTTACACCATTCGAGAACATACTACGCCCCGTCCGTCCATCGCCACACTCCGTCCATAATCACGTACTATTCAATTCATATACCGTTCTAAATTGCATCCCGTAAACACTTCATTCACTTAAGGAATACAACTTGTAATGCCGTTCAATATAATATACTCGTACTCGTATTACCAGTCTAACAACTAAAATAACATCACTAGCTTGTTAATGTTGTAAAAGCTAAACAATGATAATAAATGGTGATTGAAATTTGATTTTTGAATGATTATCAATAAATCGATGACTGCACGGTCTATGTGTCACAACCATTAACACAAATTCGTCTTGATCATAAATTTTGCCGGTGCATAAAGAGCATATTAAAGTAGTTAATGCAGACATTTGATTTTTCTTGTTTTATTCCGAATGTAGGGTCTACCAGTTTATGGAATAAAATACGCTATGCCCAAAATACCTGAAGTAAAAGTATGCGCCATGCGTATTTTTCCATTTCTAAAAACTTTTAATCTATCGGTGTTATACTTCCGTACATCGCCGTAGTTGGGGTTTACGCAGCCCGAGGCACTAACTAGAGTTTGTTTTCACGATTCGCACTCACCTATGTAGAAAGAAATAGAACGTCGTACATGGAGAAAATTAAGCTGCCATGTTTATGGATGATGTGAATAAATTAACTACAACGTTGTACAAACTTTGCATCTTGCAGCAGTCGGCCTAAGTGCCTCCAGAAACGGGCCTTTCCTCCGACCGTACACCCCTTCGAAGCTACTGCTTTTAGTTCCAACTAATTTCATCCTCGGTTCACGTAGTGTTGGTTCAAGGATCATTCATGAACTTGATAGGTATTTCCAAGGTAAATCAGTGTTACAAATTCAAGATGACTTTAAACCTGGGGCATAATATCAAGGCCTTGTTTCATTTAACAAGTGAAACAAGTGTCGCAGCAATATAACTAGTAACTATGCTGACATTACAGTTTGTGGTAAAAATTGACGTAATGAAAATTTATAATTTAATATAATAAACAATAAAAACAATATATCAAACATAAATATTTGAAAATGTAAACTATATTTGTTTCAAAATATCCTCTGTGGGTTTACATTTGAACATTACGGTACCAGGAATTAGGAGTTTAGTAAATACTGAAGTGCTTAAGGATTTTTTTCATTTCGGTGGAGTTCGAATTCAGCCAACAAAAAATTAATTGAATCAAACACCGATTCCCTCTCAATTAATTCCATGTTTTACCTCCTACCTCATTAGTTGGTCTAGCTCCACACCGGAAAGAGAGCTTGAGGGTCTTGTGACGATTACGAGAGGTAAAACCTTTTTAATGTATTATAAAGTAATTTCATAGAGGAAAGTAATAGAGGGTAATTTATTACAGAGTGTATTTGTGACATTAAACTTCATATAATTTTAGTTTTTTCAAATATAATATATAGGGCAGTGGTCGGCAACCATTCGACCTACACGGATCATTCAACTCAAAATATTGACTCCCATAGACCACGAACATTAATTTTTTAAGTCTAAGATTCGATAAAATTATATTTTTAAAAGTTTCATTTTATTTACTTGTTTAGTTACAAATTTGTTGGGTCCAACAAATTTCTTAACGTGATATTTTGTTGTTGGTTTGGCATTTCTTTGCGGTCCGCCAAATATTTCTCGTAGATCAGCTGTTTTGTTTTTTTCTACGGCCGTCGAGTTGGCGATTAAGGGTTCAAATTATTTATTAAAATTTTATATGGTCTATCCCCTAGCTCTGGAACCACTTGTTCCTTTAAATTTAATTTAACGACATTCACGATGTATTTCACATTCTACTACAGTCCATTACCCGGTGTTATGTAATGAATGACACATTTTAAGCAATGAATAAAAAATATTTCCCCTTGATATTAAATAAGAGATTTTCATTCCGTAGATACTTAAGATTACCTGGATTATCTGTTTATTAGCACAATCGTTTTAGTGAAAACACGGAAGAGAAAATAAAATTCAATGACGACTGTGGCTTCTCATTATTTACAACCAAGGGTTGCGCTTTCACCATTGACATGGAAAGGAAGAAGGATCACAACGTTTCACAAATAAAGTGTCCTAGCAGTAGATGAATAACATATTCAATATTATTATTATGTAATCTACTGTTAAAGGTAGGTTTTTGGATGGACACAACTATCAAATAAACATTTTGTGACTCCCCACCTATCAAACTAATCTATATCAGGTCCCTCATCATCTCGGTGTACTTCTTTCCTCCTTTCATCCCGTCCAACATCCCTATCCTGTTCCTGCCCTTACCTCGCTTGCCCAACATTCTCCCCTCTATTACCTTCTTCAACATTCCACTACCGCTCAGTACGCCTTTCATCCATTTTTCCTGCCTCCATAGGATTTCACTCAACAAACCCCTCTCCTCACCCACCATCTCTAGTACTTCCTCATTTGTTTTCCTTTCGGTCCATTTCACCTTCTCCATTCTTCTCCACACCCACATTTCAAAAGTCTCCAATCTACGTCTATCCTCCTGCTTCAGTGACCACGTTTTCGCGCCGTACATAGCTACGCTCCATATCAGAGTTTTTACGAGTCTTGTCTTAACATCTCTACTCAACGTCCCCGTCATCAACTCCCTCCTCCTTGAGAAAGCCTCCTTGCCTAGCGCAATTCTTCTCCTTACGTCCCTACCACTTTGACCGTATTGGTCCAAAACACTTCCGAGATATGTAAACTGTTCTACCTGCTCTATTTTTTCCCCGCCTATTTTAATATTTAGCTTAGCCTTTTTCTTTCTGGAAAATCGCATAACCTTTGTTTTATTAATATTGATTCTCATCCCATATCTATCGCACTGAACCTCCAATTCACTCAACAATGGTTGCAACTCCTTGGCTGACTGAGCAACTAATGCTTGGTCATCAGCAAACCTAACCGATTTTACGAATTCCCCTCCGACTTTCATTCCTACCTCCAGATCTTCCCATGCCTCTTTAATCATTTCCTCCACATATACGTTGAAAATATTCAATATATAAATCAAAATATCCGATTCATTATTCTAAAGGATAATACGAGTATGTTCCAAATTAGAGATGGCATATATGAAATCTGACATCACATGATCCCACCACACGTCCAGGATGGATACAATGCTTTTGTTGAACAACACGAAAGTTATTGTCATTCAGGGAGAAATTTTCATGATCAAAAAAATGTAGATTTTTTCTTCATCATCCAAGAAATCATTTAAGGTTGGACGTTAGCGAATCAGGGATATTACACAATGGATTCTCTTTACGTTACGACAGATTTAAGTATTTCTTTCTGAGTAGACGATGTTAAGTGTTACACAATGCACCAATTTCAGAGTTTAAAAATCTTCCGAATTGACCTGTTGAATGATTGATTTTTACCCTCTGAAATTGTTGCATTGTAATGCACATTTATCGAATGACTCCACTCAAAGTTAACTGTCTCGAAATCTCCCGCAGCTTCTTGAATTTACTTAAATGCGTTTTAATTCTCCAGTTACTATAAACCATTGTAATTACATTTCTCATAAGAGATTATTAATGCTATTAATTGATCTTACTTTTATACACAACTATTCACTTGAATGATATTAATTTTTAATGGTCATTAATGAAGATAAAACTATTTTTAAATACTGTTTGCACGAAATTTCTCCAAAAATATCGACCATATGTTCTAGGTATGAAAGGGGTTTAGCTTTATCAGCAGGAAAGTTAGCACCTTGGGTCCTCTAATTCCCGCATTAAGGTATTTGGAACGAGAGTGAATCTAACATCTTCTTATAACATAATTGCGACCTTAATTCCCCTGGGAGCTAATAGCCACCCGTTGCCCCTCCCCCCCCGTCTCCCCCTCGAGGCAAAGCTTAGGGATCCTAATCCCTTATGGGCTAAAGTTCCTATTTCATAAGTGGCTTTAGGCTTTCCTTGATCCCTTCAGACTGTAAAGATCGAAGGTCAAGTAATAAACATCATAAGGTCTATTTATCAACAGATTTCCGGTTAATATTACCTATTCTTAGTCCCTCAAAAAAATATGTAAAATAGCTGATGCGAGTAATTATCTCAAAGAACATCCCAACTCAAGTATTACGCAAAGTTTGAAGTAATAACTTATTCTCGATGTCGATAAGGCGTTATAATTTTCATATATTTTATCCCGAGCCCTACTTGAGGTGCTTTGTGAAGAGCACTTTAAGTGAGAACGCTGTCCATCGGATGAGACGTTAAACTGTGGACCCCTTGGGGCTTTTCGTTGGGAATAGGCTAATGCCTTCGGCGGGTTTCTCTCCCCCGTTCCTCCTTTCCCATCCCTAGTGGCGCAAATGACCTCAGCTGTCGGTATCCACCCCTAAATCTACTACTGCTACTTGCAAAGCATAAATTAGAGCAAAATCGTACCATGGTTTGCATATGCGTTAGGTGGGAACTTTATTTATTTACCTAGCTTATTAGCACATATATGAACCACTTATGTGATGCACTTTAACAGGCCTACAATTTATTCCTAAATTTCTCATATGATGACGCAGGAAAGCCTAATGTTATATTTGAACGTTTAGTTTATTTTAATACATTGTTTGCAGGTTAATTAATAATTTGAGGAAGGCGCTCAGTTAACTTTGTGTGGGCGTCAACGATTCCATTTAAATCTTCTGTAACAAGTAAAGTATATAGAAAACGTATAATTGGCCGAAAATGTAGATAATTACCATAAAGTTAGCTGGGTAATTTATCTTACATAAAATATATGATGATTCAACCACTTCTACCCTACCCTCTGGAGATTCATATTGAGGTAGGTTGGAGTGGATCGACTAAAGCATTTGTTTGAATATTCAAAAGTCTGGAGGTGGAAAGGTTGCCTTGATCTTTGGGTGTTAGGTAATCATGCTGAATTTCTTTTAACTTAAGAACTTCCTTCCCTTCCCGATTGAATGTTGAAAATCCGGTGAATATTGAACTTGCATACACGTAGCTTTTATTTTCTCGTGTTGAAATATTCCATTAAGTAGGTCATTATTCAACTTTATATAGAAAACTTTCCAGCTTCAGTTGGTGAATATTTTCCAGCATGAGGAACCAAAGGGTTGAAACCTGGATAATTTTCGTTTATTTTGAGTGTGGAGCTGCAAACCTTCTTCGGTTTTCTGTTACTCACGTGGTCACTTTTAATTGTCAGCATGTGAAAGTTTCAACATGATAAAAAAACTGCTAGCACACATTACGCCTCTTATTACTTAAAAGTTATTTTTGTAGGAACTACAATACATCCACACTAGTAGTACTGGTTAATGTAGGTTTTGGATAGACAGATTCTATTCTTGCCCCTTCTTTGTCTAACATTCTCCCCTCCATCACAGTCTTCAAAATCCCACTGCCGATCGATTTGTTTTGTATCCATTTCTCCAGTCTCCTTATGATTTCTCCCAACAACCATCTCTCCTCCCCCACCACACTCGTACCTAGGACTTCCTCATTTGTTTTCTTTTCAGTCCAATTAGCCTTAAACATCTTTCTTCACACACATACTTCAAAAGCCTACAATCTATGCCGATTACCCTTATTCAATGACCATGTTTTCGCGTCGTACATATTACGCTCCGCATCAAAGTTTTTACGAGTCTTTTCTTAACATCCTTACTCAACTTCCCTGTCGTTAACTCTCTCCTCCTTGTGAAAGCCTCTTGGTCCAGTGAATTTTTCTCCATATGTCCCTTATACTTGAACCTTTTTAGTCCAAAACTCTTTTGAGATACGTAAACTTTTCCACCTGCTCTTGTTTTTTCCCTCCTATTTTAATGTTTACCATAGCCCTTCTATTTCTGGAAAACATAAACGCATGCGAACCATAAAATGGCAAGTTTGTTAAGGCTATGGTCTAGGAAAAAAAAAAGTTATCATATCTAACTTGATTAAGAGATCATCCAAACCTGCTTTGCCTCTTCCGGCACTTTTCACCGTAAATTTTTTTGTTCCCGCAGAGGGGCCAGGCATGAGCGCTCACTCCTCGCCGCCGCCGCCATGAGCCTGGCAGACACGGCGTCCAGGAAGTCGGCGCGAGATCGCCTCCTGGGCGGCGGAGGCGGTGGCGGGGGCTCGACCAAGAGGTCGTCGGGGGGTGGCGGCTCATCGAGGGAGTCGGCCCACCACCATCACTCCCACACCCACTTGGCTCCCACCGCCTCCTCCCCGGCGCCCGCCGGCCTCTGCTGCGGCGTCGGCGGGGGCAGCGGTATGGAGCGCGACCGGGACATCCCGAGGGCCCGGAGGAGCCAGGAGCCGCCGCCCCTGCTCCTAAGACACCACCCGAGCCTCATCCTGCTGCCGGGCGGAGGCAGGAGGGGCGGCGGGCCCCGCGGGGACTCGTTTCACTCTCCCGACGTCGAGCACCTCCTCTTCCCGCCTACCTCGTCCTCGCTTCCGCGCCACGCCTCGGCAATGGCGCTCTCGTCCAGGCCGCTGCCGCCCCTACCGTCACAGCAGCACGCCTTCCAACAGACGGGGAGCCTGAGGGGCAGGGGCGGCAGCCAGGAGGAGCAGGGGAACCGGAAAGGAGGAGGTCAGAGCACGAGGTCAAGGATAGCGCAGATATTCGGACGGCACCAGCAGCATAGTCGGGAAGGGAGGAGTGGCTCCGACAGGGTGAGCGAGACTTCTTCTTTCCCTGATTCGCTTCCCCATTTGATTGAAAGAGTAATTCTCTTATTGAGGAGTTGAACATTGAATTTGAAGCCTCATATGGTAAGACCACTGAAATCACCTATGTGTGAAATTTTTGCCCGCGTAATCCCATCTCAATCACCATGCTCAACCCAGTATTTAGTAGGATGGATTTCGAAATTCATTTTATCATTCGAAATTTGGTTTAAAATACTATGAAAATGCAATTCCTATTGAATTTTTCACATTGACAATATTGCTCAGACCCGGGGTCAATGTAAAAAGGGTCAAATTTTTTTTTACTATCTCTTTAACCACCAAGAAATGTGTTTTCCAAACCAATTGAATATTTAGATCTGCTTGTAAGAGCAATAGCCGCTCCTTGATAGCTTGATCCATGTTTAAATTCTTCACCAGAAGGCACGAGATATGTTTTAAATATTATGCCTTACAATTGCTTATTGGTGCAGTTTCTCTTTTTGTTAACACACTTCAAAGTGAAATAAAACTTTAGTCATGGAATTCATTATGCATGAAAAATGTGTTGGAAAATAAATTCTCTCTTAATGATTATAGCAGTGCACTTTTCCGTTTGAAATTTACAATAAGATAAGAAAATAATTTAATGGAGTGTACATGGAATAGATGTTTTCCAATTTTTATAAATTATCACGAAAATAAGTTCATGAACTCCATTTACCCTCATCGTTTGATCGTGTGAGTAGTGAGGCAGCTCGTGTTTTTTAACTTCCCGTTGATCAGCTGTTCTTTTCACAAACATTTTTTTCTTACGATTCTAACGAGTCTATCCACTAGAGCTATAATGAACGGGCGAGCGTGGTAGTATAAAAATATAAAATGCCAATATAAAAATCGATGGATCGGAAATTGATGCCCGTTGAAATGTAGACGATAGCAATGAAAACTTAAGAGTTGTTCAAATATATTCTTCAACAGGTTGTCGTTAAATGAGCGCAAGCACTTTTATAGACAACTTTTTCGAGCGTGCCTTACAAGTGAACACAGATTACGAAACGTGATGCTGCGGTTCACTGTTATTTCCGAAATCTTTGCGCTGACGATGGAGGTAGCAAATATTGGTATATTATCTGGAGCGTTAGTTTGCAGAGTAATAATTTATTCCATGGTTAAACCAAATAAAAACGCAATTCTTCCAAATACTGTAATAATTCAATACGCCACGAACAGCATTCGTCTGAAGGGTGAAATTGGATACAAGTTCCATATTAACCTATCCTAATCTTGAGTCTTCCATGACATTAAAAAGGTTGAAATAAGATTAACTTTTTTCGATTTCGAAGCAATTGAATACAATATGTAAGATACATTTTAGAAAAGGTTTAATGATCTGTCTGTGATCCTTTAATTTCAAATTTACGCGGTTAATTCATAATGATAACATGCACAACTTCTCAAAATTTTAATATCTAGCCGTCATTCGGCCTATCGACATCACTAAAATCTAGTAAGTAGCTGAAAAGGAGAGTTATAAATAGAAAATTCTATGTAAACCTCGAACCCTTGGGAACTCAATAATTTGTGCCGCACAGAGTCACATAGAACGCAGCCTGCCTGAAAATAAATTTCGCTCCCTTGTGGCCAAAGAAGAGAATATGGTTCTATATATGAGCGAGACGGTTCTACCTAATGAAAAGCTCGACACCGTAATTTTCCGAGAAAAGTTTCTCATTTTATCATTCCTTCTCCCTCGCTGAATATATATGCATGCCTGAATTTCCTTACGAGATAGAATCTGATATTCCTACATTTGATGCCAGATTATTTTCTTTATACGAACTCCATGTACGATTCAAGATTAATCTAAAAGTCTTCTCAGTTTTATCATTTTCGCGATTACTTATTTCCATAAATTTAACAAAATAGGTCATTTAGAAGACTTCAAAACCGAGCGTGATGATTCATATTCCAAATTACGCCAGTAATCCTCGCGATATATCCCACGATACAGAAAATGATAAGTTTTCTGCTCAAAGTCCAAAGTTTTGAATGTCATCCAACTGAATGAGTGTGACACATAACATGTAGTTTCGTGCAACTTTTACGAGCGAGATTCCATTCTTTCAATTTAACCTAAATGAAATGACATCCAAGGGGATAAAAATAACAAGCAACCTTAACCCTCTGTAGAATGTCTTATATTGGAGAACAGATACGTCTTACTACTAATTTGACATGAAAGATCAAAACACAGAATCAAGGATGAGTTCAGTTATGTACTATATGAAATATCCTTCTACTGAGGACCGAATTGAGAGATATTTTAAATGCTCAACCTAAGTCAATGCGGTAGGTGGCTGGTCTTGCGTAATTACTTTTTCATAATTACATTATGGGTTTTTCAAATGTATTTTGCACCATTAAGCAATGAAATTGTCACATTTTATTTGCCGGATAAATATTTTTATGCCCACCACCAAATAATTTCTGAGTAAAAATCGTCGGTAGCCGAAGTCTTTTTTTTATAAATTTTAGGCCAATTTTCTCGAATAATATAACAGTTCAGAAATTCTGACAACAGCCTTTGTTTGAATGTAAGATCCAGAAATGAAGTGGCTCATTTTCATTGCCCCAGTGCGATAAAAATGTTTGTAAGTAGATCTTAGATTTGCGAAATAGAAGAATGATCGAAATCGAGTCTTTTCGAGTTTTTATTCAGAGTGGGAGAGATAAACTTGAATTTTTTTAGATACTATTTACCAAAAGCTATGTGCACGAGTGTGGCGGGGCCATTTCATCATAAGATCAGATTTGCTGCGGGATAATGTGCACGATTCTATTAAAGAAAACCTTATGCATCCGACGAATTAATTTCCCCATAGGTTTTCTTTTAACGACCGAAGACATTACTAATTGACGAAAATGCATTGAATTGCACTAGTATATTGAAAGCTTCCCTTTGTCTCCCTGCAATGGCAACTAAAGTTATAGTCTCTAGGTCATCTCCTCTATTAGCGCATTCTTAAATTCTTCTTTGCTTTAGGAATATAATTTCTTACAGGCTGGAAATGGCATCGACCCTTAATTAAGGGGGAATTAGCCGCACTAATGATAGTTACCACATTCAAAAAGAGTAAAATAACATTAAAACTTCTATTCACCGATACTTTATTATTTTCGTGTATTTTAAGATGAATGGTAAAATTAATAAGAAAATTAAATTGTGGACTAATTCTTGTAAACTAAATGGTGGGCATAAAATTGTGGCCTTTGAAAATTCTTGTCATTCAATAATTGAATTTATTAGATTTCCCGAACTATTTAAATGGTTTGTTGCCTACTACTACTGACAAAAATATCTCACAGGTCTTCCGCTCTGCTGTCTGCTTATATTTGCGGCGCCACTGGTATACGTGAATAAACAAGGACATCCGTCACTTCCGGTCAGTGATTTTTAGTCGAAATGTGATCTATTATTCTGTCTCTGATAAAAGTAATGTAGAAATTCTTGCTGTTCGTTTGGATAATTTTTTCAGTTTACCTTCCCGTAAAAAACCTATCAAAAGCAAACAGACAACATTTGAAAAATGGTCATACCATTTTTCCCTTGTAAAGCACGCAATACCGTTGAAATCCCAAACTCGACAATTTTCATGAAAAAATTACTTCACCATATTAATGAGTTCGGAGAAGGTAAAAACAGTATACAGGAGCATTCAAAGTTCCCCCTGAGGAATTTCTTAGAAGTTGTGAAACATAGTCGACATGTTTCACATTAGCGAAATTGTAACCCCGTTGATGCACCAGCATCCGAGTAAATTTTCCGGTCCAGTCTAAGACGGTCGACTCAAGCTGCTCTGCGTATCAATGTATCTTTTCTATATAGTCTCAAATCATCTCCTTTTAAAACCCTATTCAGTGAATAATCGTTCAATAGCCTTTCAGGAATACATAAAATGTTTCGATTGCCATAATTAACGATTATAAAACTTATGCTGACATGACATTTCTCGTGTCTTTATCATTCGTGGAACTATTTGTTAGACCAGTTCATTGGATTTGTACAATAAACTTTTGTTTTTAACATTTTACTTTTCTTCCTGTGAACTGATGGAAATAAATAAATCTATCCATGAAAGACACGAAAAAAATTAAACATAAACGGCGAATTTAGTCATCCGTAGTCTATTTTAATAATTTGTAAACTTGGTTCCTGCGATTAATGGTTATGCTCGGGAGCATATGATTTTTTTCATAAACATTTTTAATTTTTTAAGCAGGAAAACCTATAGGGAGACATTGAAATATAGGACTGCATTCATTCATTTCTGTTTGGATTGGGAAAAAAAAAGCTTCGTGACAGATGTATTTACCCAGTTCAACTACGCATATATGCCTACACTGCAAGTCGCCGTTGCTGAGTCTCCAAACCTATAATCTCTCCATTCATTGAATGTTAGCAGAAAAGTACACGCGAGGACCCATATAGACGGCTCAAATACTGTGTTGCTCAAGGGACTCAAGCTAGACAGTTTTTTTTCGGTGGGAAATGCGCAGTGCAAACAATAAATTTGAAAGTTGATTCATTCTTTTCTCTCCACGCCGACTAACGACCGTGGAAAATAAAACATCAATTTTTATCCTTCCTTCTTTTGCCCGCGTTTTCAGCCTTTTATTTCGTTGATGGTGAAGTTTCTCTCGCTCTCTCACCGTGGCGCTAGTGGGATGCCCCCTTTTCATCGTGCTTTTTGCTCCCACGACCCCTACCCCTTCTCTTCTTGTACCCGCGAGCAAAACAAAAAAATATAAAAGTTGACAAACATAAAGTTGGCGATTCGTCCTTTTCCCGCGGTGAGCGTGGTGGCACTGCTGTCGAATCGATACATTGCGTTCTCGTTGTGCGAATGAGTTGAGGGACGGCAGAGGTCTCCCGCAGTGAGTGCGGACGGGTCGTTCGCTCGGGATTCACAGGACTAGTCCCGAGTCCCTGTACTAAGCCATGCGGTTAGCGCCAAAGAGGATCGCACAGCATGCCGACTAAGTAAGATATGGGCACTACAGTCCCGTAGAAGTGCCCTCATGGCTGTCTTCGCCGTGGGGTACTAGAGCAGATCCTATATTGCCGACAGAGGGGAGGAATCGAAGAGATTTCGCTTTTCCTCTAAAAAATTAAACGTTAACTAAAATGTATTTCTCAAGATTGTCATTTTTACCTCAAAATTAGAGTAAATATGTAGTTAATGGGCAGAATTATCTAATTATAACTTTAATGCCTTAAATTAAAGAGCGTTTAGGTAAAAGATGACATATTATAACAGATTAGATTCGCACGACGTTCATAATTTAAAAATTCTTTGTTTCGAAATGAATGTGCAATGATAACAATTTTTTGTTTTCACAGTTAGACAAAACTCATTTTGAAGTGAACGTACTCCTTCTGCTGTCGGTTCTATCCTGTTGTTCAACACGTTCCTTATGATTGTTCAATATTAATCTAAATAAAATACATATATATATATATATAACATACCATATATGTATATACACACACATGCAAATATATATTCACATTGATATAGCTATAAGGAAAAGGTGTGGGAACGCATACAAAAGACGAACACAGGAATGGTGGGGAAGGTAGAATCGAGTGATCACAAGCGCAGAAATATGTCCTTGACCGGAACTTGAACCACGGACGTTCAATTTGCCGGACCGATGCTCTTAACCACTTGAGCTATCGAGGATGGTTAAATTATACTGAAATCTGGCGAGGGTTTATTCAGTCAACTGCCCCGATTCTTTGGCCAGGAAACGGCATTTTGGAGCTGTTTCTCTCACCAAAGATAGTAGGGAGCGAAATCATACAAGGTCATATAGGAATATTGCGTTCTATGGCAAGCATAGCCAGAAGAAGGAAGCTTTTTAGTTTTTTTATATTTTTAGTTTAGTCTTTTATAGTTTTCCTAACCCTTTTACTTATATCTTTATCCATATGAATGAATGACATGAATGTTGAAATGCGTTTGCTATATGTGTGTGGATATATAACCTAGATGCAAAACATCCTGTTTTCCAAAACAGTATTCCATCCCTCTCCCACCCGCTTTTTAACTCTCTCCCACTGATTCCCTACTCCTCATGTACCTCCAGCAATGTAGTGTACCTTCTCAAGTGCCAACTTTGCCCTGCCTTTTATATTAGACAGTGTGCAACACCCCTTAATATTACAATCAAAAACCATTGAGCCTCATGTAACAATTCTTCCCTGATTGGTATGCTTCCAATCCCCAAACACGCCTCCAAACACAACACTCCCTTTAACAAATTCTATAATGTATCCATCTTAGCATCTCTCCCACCCTCAGACCTTCCACTGAAGCTCAAAACACAATAGCAATGTTTCATCTGGCTCCTGAATTCCTGGAATTGCCCAGGTATTAATATTAGACACTAATTGCCCCCTTTATACACATAATTTAATCCCCCCTCCGCCTCCAAACATCTTCCATATCATCCCCACCTCTTTTAAAAATGCCCCGCCTAACGCTACCCCTACAAACCCCTCCCCTCGCATACCTTTCCCCACCTACTCCTTCCATCCAGTGCTTCCGGCCTCCTTTGCCCTCCTTTGCCTCAGTTCTGTTCCTTCCTCCTCTTGAGAAAGGTGGATAGACCACCGAAAATTCGAGACCCAGTGAGTTGCTCTTTAAAAAGTGTTTCTGTGTTTGTGTCTACTAGTGTTAATTCCATTTACATAATAAATATATATATATATATATGTGTGTGTGTGTATATATACCAATATATATAATACCCAAATGCATATAAATAATTATAGGGAGAACAAATAGAAACACATATATATGACAAACACCACGCCAGTAAGGAAGTGGTCAATCTTATTGGATATTCTCAGGACATATTTCAACATTGTCTTCTTATGTTTTCTTCAAAGATTCCTACAACTAAGCTAGCTTTCTTTGTACTAAGTAATTGTTTTATTCGGGATTCCATAAATTTTGCTCTATTCATGAAATCAACAGCACTATCTAGAGCAATTCTCTTCCATCTCCTTTCTTTTGTCTCTAGGTTTCCCTCACAAAGTTCTCTGCTCATTAGTTCCCCATTACTTAAAATTCCAGTTCTCTACCTTTGAAGGTCATATTATCGGGTAATATGGTGATCGATCCTTATGTCATATATTCTTTACAATTTCCCTACGAATTTTATTCATAAAATACCTTGCTTCGAATAATTTTTCTTTGAAGAAAACTTATTGTTTTCATGGAGTCATTTCTATGATTGTTTTCCTAAAAATACTGTAAGAAAAGCAGGGATTTCATTGATACAATGGGAAAACATCTGTTCGTTCAGAAATGTTTTATAAATAACCTGCTAAGAATACCACAGTTAGATATTTCATCGCAATGAAATCGAAGCCCTTCAGTAAGCTTATAATACCCTTCTTATTTCCTGAGAATATTATTTATTTTGTTTTCTTCTGATTCATATTTTTACCTCACCTCATGCATTGTGCCTTTAATGTAACCCACATAATGGATGCAATTCCTTGGTTTACTGGTTCCTGAGACATTGTAATCCGTCAGTCTGACTTTAATCAGCTCCCAACTTTTATACTCCCTATCAATAATACGACCGGGTAAAGACGTTTATCTATTTATTTATCTATCTCCAGTTCTCTCTTACAATTTCCTTCGGGTAGACATTAAAAATCAAAATACCCGATTGCCCTGAATTCCCATACGGTATCTCTACCCTATGCAGTATGCTCCCAGTAAGATTCTAATCCCTCCAGTCTACTTCTATAGAATTGTCTGCTCGTTAAAGCTTGTCGAAATCCATGGAACAGACAAGTATATACGATACATTAATGCTGATGCATACTATTCAATTACAATTGCAGTGAAGTGATGCGTTTTCATTCACATCTTAAAGCGAAGTTGAGCATTAATAAATAGAACATGCTCCTAAATCAGCAAGTGCCAATAAAATCTCAAACACTGCTATTAAAATTAGCAGACGACGATGTTCAATGAGAATTTTGTATTCAGGGAAGTTGTATTAAATTTGATTAGAGGTCTGGGTAAATCTCTTAGGTAAACTGGCATTAATTTTAGTATAATCTCACTCCAACTACTTTACAAAAACACTTTGCCTTTTATTAAATGTTAAAAATATTTTTCTCTTTTATTTCACTTTATTATGTATCAGTATGATATCCCATGTACATAAATTAAATATACAATACAAATG
This sequence comes from Hetaerina titia, assembly GCA_037158775.1. Taxonomy (NCBI): domain Eukaryota; kingdom Metazoa; phylum Arthropoda; class Insecta; order Odonata; family Calopterygidae; genus Hetaerina; species Hetaerina titia. The sequence continues at coordinate 84,255,337 of CM073776.1, read as the reverse complement.
TTGCGAAATATCATGCACATATGCAGTATATTTTAGAAAATATGTGACATAAGGTAATTTAAAGCTTTATTTAGATAATATTTTTTAAATTTGTTGTGCATTTAGCTATTTTCTGATGTTTTGAGATATATTGTTATTGTGTAGCCGTACATATATAATATTATTATTATTGTGTAGCCGCAAGATTTACTGCTTAAATAGGATCGCTTATTTATTTTATTCTCATTATTAAAATAGAAATCTGGTTGCAACTAGGCAGTCGCTCTGGTGGCAACGGTAAATTTTGGTCAACGGTCACTTTAACAATGCACATACATACGTGAACTTACACGAGAAGAACCGATATGAGACAAAATGCTATTACATACAATGACACTTTAAGATTACCAACCGCACCTTTCCATCACAAACGGGACAGATTCACACCATACCTACAACGCTCCGTTTAAGATAATATTTAATGTTTAATCCAAAGGTCTTTGTTAAAGAAAAGAACTTATCACATCTCTAAGTTGGATTAAGTTGCTATATATTACGAAATCTGTACTTTTTTTCCCAGTGTCAAAAATCATGAGTATCTTTAAGGAGGAGTGATACTTGCCTGAAAATAAATCAACACATTGTCATATTTAAGTATAAACCCTAATACGAAGCGTTAAAATAATTAGATATTTCTACGTTATTTAATGTTTAGCCCGTAAAGTGAGAAACTATTTTAAGGTGCCAACTCATATCAATGAATTATTGCGTAAAAGGCACCAAACACGAAAAAGGTGTGAATGTTAGAAATTAAATAGTATTCCTTCATATGCAGTTAATGATATCAAATTGGTAAATATGTAAGGACAGCTAATTTATATATTAAAATAGAATATGACATGGATGGAAACAACTTAAATATAGAGATACTTGATAACGAGATATGTATGAAGGATATTAATGAAAATGAAATAAAATAAAACAATGTGGATAAGTATTCTCCCACATTCAGCGGAACTACTCAAAGGTCGAGAAAAATGTGAATGGAGAGTTCTTTTTGGATAAATTCTTAGCATATACAAGTATGAGGGAGAAATTCGGCCGAAATATTTTTTCGGATTTAGATGGATAGTTCCCATCCCATAGAAAGGCAGCCATATGTGAGGATCACAGAGCAATAAGTTTGCTTTCGCACGCAGCTAAAGCGGTACTTAAGATCCCCATAGTGAGAATGGAGAGGAGAGTTTACGATTGTGATGATTAATTTGGGTTATGAATGCACTTTCGATGCAATAGCAGTGATGAGGTCACTAATAGGAAGGGAAATAAAATAAAATCAGAATATATTTGTTTGGTCAGAAAGTTTGTCTCGTTAATTTCAAAAAGATATTCGATAGATGATAGATTTGGTGGAATTAATCAAACTACAAGGGTCGTGCGGAAAATAAGTGTAATAAGCTCATTGTCTTTTTTGACAAAAGGGGAGTCGTCCACGACGAATTTGTACCAGAACGACAAACTGTAAATGCTGCATTTTACGTCCAAGTGCTCGACAGGCTTCGAAAACGAGTCGCCCGCGTCCGGCCAACGATCAGAAACATCTGGCGGCTGCATCACGGCAATGCGCCGTCTCACACCGCGCTTGTCGTGTCGGACTTCTTGGCCAAGCACGGCGTGGCAACGCTGCCGCACCCGCCCTACAGCCCGGACTTGGTACCACCGGACTTCTTTCTGTTCCCGAAGATAAAGAGGAGTTTGAAAGGAACGCGATACGGGACTTTGGACGCCGTCAAAGAGGCCGTGACGACGTGTCTTCGAGAGGTTCCCGATGATACCTTCGCGGGAGCGTTCCAGGAATGGGAATACCGCTGGAACAAGAGTATCGACTCACAAGGGTCCTATTTTGAGGAATATTACCTTAAGATATGTAAAAGTGTAATAAACTTTTTTCCTGAGCTCAGTACACTTATTTTCCGGACGAACCCTGTATTGCAGTGAATAGGAGTTAATTGGTGGGGTAGGTGACTTATCCATTACGTGCCCTTGTCTCAGACTGTTCAAGTACAAGTGTCGGGTGAATAATGGGTATAAACAGTAATAGGAAGAGTGATGTCCACTATCACCCCTGCTTTTCAAGGTATATGCGGAAGAAATGGTAAATATGGCATGGGGTGAACTGGAGACAGGAATAACAGTCGGTTAGGAATTCATGAAATCAGTAAGACCTGCAGATCATCAAGTTATAGTTAGCCAGTAAGTGAAGGAGTTAAAAGGATATTAGAAAGTCAGTGCGATCGGTGGGACTAAATGAGAAAGAAAAACAAAAAAATTGAGATAGTGACATTTTCGAGAAATAAGAAGATTAAGTGAAACCTTAAAAGTTGGAAGGGAAAAACTGAAGCTCCGGTGAAACAGTATACCTATCTTGACAGTGTTTAGGACCAAGATGGTAAAAATGGTAGAAGATTTGAGCTAGGCAAAGATGATTCACAAGGAGAAGAGAATAAGAGACAGGGACATACGAGATGCTAACAAAAGAATCGTTAAAAATTTGGTATTGTTTTTAACGTCTTAGAAACATGGTTATCAAAGCAAATGATAGACACAGGTCGGAGACTTTTGAAAAAAATTGGGTGTGCAGAAGGATAGAAAAGGTGAAATGTTTGTTAACGAAAACAAATGAAATACTAAGTAGTCCCTGAATAGTGAAGAAGAAGAGGATTGTTGGTAGAAATCCAAAGGAGACAGAAAAGTTAGATACAGAGTATTATGAAAATAAAATAATAATAATTTCTAAAATGATATGTAAAGAATGTGATAGAGTGGAGAACGTTAGTCAAGTGAGGAAGGAATAGGAAATGGATTGTCATGATGTTGGATAGAATCATTTGGTTGGATGGTGGAGAATGAATTGAAGACAGTCTTCTTATATTGCAGATATCATGTAATTTTTTCTTAAGTACGGCTAAAAAATGTGATTTTATTCAACCGGTATCCATCTATCACCTACCTTAAGGAGTAAACTATAATCTGTATAACTCCTACCACTATCTGAAACATAAATTAAATGTTTCCAGTTTCGCTTTTATACTACCTTTGCGTTAAATGGAATAAGGGACCAATTGATCTCAATTTCGTCCACAGACCTCTACCTAAATATGTATTTATCTGTTTATGTACTTTCTCTCAGAAAATTCCAGTTCAAATGTATGCTTACTGCCTCCTACTCATTTTTTAAGTATCTCAACTCGAATGGCGCAAAACGTCAATATCAAATCGGTAATGGATTTTTGAAAACTATCGGATTGAATTTGAAAAATACGCATGGCAAATAATTATCTTTAAATTGAATGGATAGTACAATATTTCAAAAACAAAAACTTCCGACAACAATAAGAATATCGGTCTGCAGAGCATCATTGAATGACTTTGCATACTTCTTCAAATTCATCACTGGACCAGATTTATTACCCAGCCCATCAATATTTAATTTCGGTCATTTGTATTATATTTATACAATAGTTCACGTTTATTGTCCTTTTGTGCCATGTCTGTACATATAATTATCAATGGTAGTGTTACTGGAAATGGTTGTCTAAGGCGTAACTTTATGGAATTTGCGTAACACATTGAAATGAAATAACTTACTTTGTAATTCCACACACTTTATTTAAAAAAACACGACCCAGGTTTCGACGTTGAACGTCATCATCAGGTATATCTGGACTCAGAAATTGTGTGGAATTACAATGTAAATTATTTTATTTCATTTCAACTATCGGAAATTATTTCAAAGATTAATTTTTTTTAAACACATCAATGGATTATGCACTAGGTAGATTATTTACTATTTTAACAAGCCATCCTATGCATCTCGAGGTTGCATAGGATGGCTCGCTTCCCGGAGGATGACGTTACAATCTCATCCCGTTGGTATATTTGCATATACGTACTTCTAATATGATTTCACTGAGTCAATTAGAGCTCATTTACATACTAGTGCGGTCTAATGATGGCATTTGTATACGCGCACATTTCAAAGTCAAACCCTGGGAGGATTAATTAGTTGAGTAACAGGCTCGCGTTTAACCCAAAGGTCGCGGGCTCGAGTCCCGCTGTGGCCGTGAATTTTGTGTCAACTGTGACTAATTGGCTCCAGAGGAACTTGACTCTTAGCCGAGAGTGACTTATAAAAATATCTTGGATAAAGCATTATCCATGTTAAAATAGATCAACAGCTAAATAAAAATATAATATAATATGTAGAATAAAATACTTTGGCGGTGGATGCATATTTATATCCCAATTTCCTTTGGTTGGACCAGGAATTTAAAATTTAGGAAGATAAAAACGGCAGGAAACCAATAGATGAATAAAGATAGTAGAAGAAGAGATCGTAAAAACATTAAAAGCCTTATTATTCCAATGTACGGAAATGAATTGCCTTTGAAAATTACCACTACTATATTCTCACTAAAAACCACTGGGTGATACACAATAGGCAGACATGATTGTACAATAAGGCTTGTGAACCATTTCTTTCCACTACCAACCTGTTTCTTGATTCCCTTTAACAAGTGTGTTCTTTAGTTTAAAGTTAACTTTTAATTATTATTAATATAGAGTACACCTTTTAACAATAATATATCTCGACCGCTACCCTTTCCTCACATTATACGTCCATTTGCCCTCCTCAAGTAATATTCCCATCCCATTACTTCACTCCCACAGATCCAATTGGACAACAGTTTGATATGTTATTTGATAAATAAAACAGTTTCTGGCGTAACTTGGTGGAAAATCTTCATACTGACTTTTAATAAACAAACCACTTTACTGATGATGTTATGCTAAAATGAAACCTGGGTTGTAAAAATTAAAAAGTTTATGTGTAAAAGTAAAGTGGTTTGTTTATTAAAAGACTGTTATTTGATGTTGTACCAGGAGGAGTGTTATTACGTCATACTGATTGCAAAAATGCATATTCTCGGTTGATTAATATGGTTTTTTCACGTTTTCTTCCACAAGTAGAACACTATTGTGTCGCCGAATTTTATTTGCTGCTGATGTGCTGCCTATTTTATGATCGTTGGAATTCGTAATAATCCATGTTATTTTGTCTAAAGATATGATTAAAGTACTTCTTAACGTTTATTTTTAGACCCTGAATTGATACTCTATACGTTACATGGAAAATATTTTCTCCATTGAAACTCTCTATTACGCTCTAAGATAGAATAAAAATGAATTTGAAAAAGAATAGTCCGCGACTGACGTAGACGATAAACGACTCTTAGGGTGTGTACTTGATTAAATAAACGGAGGGAAACATTAATCCGCGCCAATTATTTAAATAATTCTTGTTTTTTCGAGTGAATGGCTTGGGGGATGGGCTTAAATTTAATTTCTGAGAAAAGCATGTCGCGCTTGTAGATCAAGGGTGGGAAAATTTGGAATAACGGGGCAGCGGCGGTCCAAAATACGACTGCTGGAGCGAGGGGGGAATACTTTTCCCTAAAGTTTCACGGCTCGTTAAATTTATGGAACGACAAGAGTCCTTTGCGATTCTTTTAATGCGGACTATTTGCGTGTGCGTCATCCTACGCAATTTAAAGTGGATCGTCTCCCGATAAAAACATGAAACTTCAGCGTCGGGCAAGAGCTCGTAGAATGAAGGTCACTTTATATTTTTATGAGGGGGGAGGTGCAAGATGACGGTGGGGGTTGGTTACGAAGTCATGTGAGAAGAGCACTTTCTAAATTATTAACTCGTTTACCACTCCGCCCATCTCGCCCGTTAATCACGCGGTCCAACAAGGTGGGGAAATATTAAAAACGGAGAGAGAGAGAGAGAATGCGGGGGGGGGGGGTTATGATTGTATGCACCAGGTGCTCTCGGTGCACAACTCGCAAATTAAAGAAAGAACTCCGGGTAATTCTCGCGTGGAAGTATCGCCTTCTATTTCGTCGCGTTAACATTATCTATTTAACGAGTAGGTGATAGTGAAATGATTGCTTTCTCACGCATTCGTTTTTCTGGTTTTCGTTGTGTTAGGTAGAGTGTTAGTTTTTGTAAAAAAATGTTGTTCCCCATGCTCCTAAGCGTAGGAGCAGATCCCTTCGGTTCATTAGAGGACGTTCTTCCTTTTGAGGGAAAACATTTTAATCGGCTTGAGGAAATTCCGGGAAACGTCCTTCGGGATGTGACAATTTGAATTATTCCAAAGAAGGCATCTTCTATCTTCTCGCCTTGACATTTGCAAATTCTATTCCGGAGCTCTTAGTCTAATTAAAACTTTATTGCTGGGTCGTCCCAGTCTAAAATGAATGGATCGGAAATGGACGGAGTGATCGCGGTACTTGGCCTAATTTATTTTAATCCTTGATCGATTCCCTGGGGTGAGGAGACTTTATCGTTGGCGAGTCTTGTTGTAACTACAATTCATCGCGTGGGGAAACACTGGCCAAGCCCACCTTTTTTGCGAAAATTTGGCCTCTAAAATTTAACCATTGTTATACTGTTTTTTAACTATCCTATAAGTTCGAATACTCGGCATGATAACTTCTATTAGACAGATATTTTTAGTCCGAAACGTAGCAGGGTAACCATAAAAGTTAGTAAACCCTAAAAAAAATCACAGATATCTTCTTTAGTTTAATTTCACTATTTATTTAATCATTTAACCTTTTAATTACAGCGCTCGATTCCGGTTTTTGAGATTTTTTTCTGGAAATTTAGAGGACAATGCTTCCTGAAAAAATTCCTCTCCGCATTTTTTTTACTTCAGTTAAAGTGTAGTCACTCAATAGAATTTAAATATGTAAATGAAGTAAAATTGACATTTTGTTTGATTTAGTGCCACTTTGGCATTCCTGAAGTGAAACACTAGAATATTGCTAATTAAATGAAGTCACCTGTAATTTATTCTCCAGTATTTTAGTCCAATCCCCATTTAGTTCTTCCCAATAGATATTAGCAATAAATATGCTAGTCTTTATTCCTCGATCACCAACTGATAAAAATGCGGATGTTGACTTTCTTCAGTTTTTTATTATGGATAGCTTCTTTGCTCCGTTCCCCTTTTTTAGTTTTATTTCATTTCCTGTTCCCAGTATACTACTTTGGATCTTTCCCTTAAGTTCTTCTATTCCAACTTCATTCCATAGTTTTTTCTTGGGCGAAGTGTCATTTTCTCCCAAAAAATTGCCCATTAAATTTGACCTTTCATATCAACTTCTGGAAAGTTATTCTGTACAAGTACTTTGGCAACTATCTCCGATCATTTGAGCTCCTTTGTCAGCTTACGACCGACTTAGCATTCCCATTGAATGAGAACTTCTTTTTCTCGGTCAAATGATCCCATTCACCGATCTTTTGTGAGAGAAAAAGTTGATTTTTATTTTGAACGTGAAAGAATATATTTTAAGCTTTTTGAATCCACCGTTTCTTTGCGTAACTAAGAATGAACAAGAAAAAGGAGGGCAGTCTATACTTTAATAAATACATTTGATATTTCACGCAAAGAGGGAACATCAATCACCATCCTCAGAAATACTTTAATAATTTTTCTTTCGAGAATTTATTTTCATTTATTGGTAATCAAAATCGTGACGGTTACACGGGCATACCAGTCAGCTTCACTGTCAGGTGAAATTCTTGAAGTCACGAATATTATATGACGTGCTCGTCCTTGCACGCTGGACTTGTCAATTGGAATGGTATATGAAGCGTCGCAATTCACCAAAAGAAACCCACTCAAAAGCCGAGGAAACTTTTTTGAAGTTAAAAAGCAATATATCCGGACAAGTTTCCTAACGATTAACTGACCAAGAGAGAGATTCATTCAAGGATATTTTTATTCGTAATTTTCGAATTACTCAATATATATATATATATATATATATATATATATATATATATATATATATATATATATATATATATATATATATATATTTATATATACATACATATATGTATATATATTTATATATGTATTATAAATATATATATGTGTTATAAACATATATATTTATGTATTTCAATAAACTCGAAAACTATGAATAATAATAATTGTTTATTAAAAACTGCATAATAATGAATAGATTTTAAAGGACTGCTAACAGATGGCGATTTTTACATTTTTTCTTTATTTAATTAATTAAGTAATCTTATCATATTCAGTATTTCTGAAATTAAATGTTCCTAATTCCTTCCCATGGCCTAAAAATATACACAGTGGCAATAAGGATCCATCTAACATTTATTTAAATGGTTTCCATCTCTTTATAGATAGCTTATTTGTTATTAAATCATATTTGCATTGAGACATGGTTAAATTTTGTTAGTTCAATAAAATATTTAAGTTTTTTGCTCACATCTATCTATAAATGTATTATCTAAGAGACATTTCTAGATGGTTGCGTCATTAGTGAAATCATAACGCATTCTTCCAAATATAATTCTTAAATTGAAATATTATTGGCATACTTGAGGAGAAGATTTGATATTTTTGACATATAAACGACTTTTCTTCAATTGATGTCGAGGTTTAAAGTTATTGACTAAAACTAAGCCATGAATGAGCAGAATAAATAACAATTTTTTTTCAGAACCGTCATATATTTCAATGGGAGAAAACCATCAGTTACTATTTTCATTGTGAAATATGCTTTTCAGACTAATTTATCAATTGATATTTTGGTTTTAATTGCGTAAATACAGTTAATATGTGAATCACATTTCTGGCTGATTCGGTACATTGAGCTGCAATGAAATAGACAAAAAGACACCCAGGGTTGAAAAAAATTAATTCCTCTTGGTAGCATTTTAAAAATGGCTCCCCCAAAGTTTTTCCAAACCAAATATTCCAAAAAGCGTTCAATTATTCCTAAATTCAATCCAATCAAGCTGAAATGACGATGCAATATCGGATGAAATAGGAATAATTTTCCAAACTTATTTTCAGCTATAGCTCACCGTTGAATGCTGAAACATATTTTTAAATTGATGATAGTAATTTATCCAGTTTTCCTACAAATGTTGGCTACTAATTATACCTTAAAACAGAAACGACAACATGCTGAGCGTCGTTTAATCTAAATTTTCTAAAACTATTTAGTAGTTTTACCATTTAAGATAGGATTTGGATGGACACAGGTTGTATACTCCAACGTTTCTCAACTTTACTTAAACAGACAAAACCATACGCCTCACACTATAATAAACTGCTCTCCTTTCTCATACATTCCATCTTCCATCATTCCGTTCAATATTCCCTTCCTATTCCTCCCCTTTCCTCGTTTGCTTAACGTTCTTCCCTCTATCACAACCTTCAACATCTCATTGCCAAGCAAATGCGTTCATCTGTCTTTTCAGCCTTTAGTTGAATTCTTTCGATTTTCTTTTCTTCCCCTCCCAAGCCTAGCACTTCTCTGCTTATTTTTCTATCTGCCCAGTACATCTTTTCCATCCTTCTCCTCACTCAGATCGCAAAATCCTTCAATCTCCACCAATCATCTTTTTCAACTACCATGTTTCCTCGACGCACAAAAGTACGCTCATTTTCATCAATATACGTTTTTACTGATATTTTCTTAACAACCTTGCTCAACATCCCTGTCATCGATTCTCTTCTCCTTGTAAAAGCTTCTTTGTCTAACGTCATTCTTCTTCTTATATCCCTACCCGTATTGCCAAATTGGTCTAGGCATTTCCAAGATACGTACACTGTTCCACCCTCTCCAGTTTTTACCTTCCCATTTTAACGTTTACCTTAGCCTTCTTTCTCTAAAGCTCCAAGACCTTTTTTAGCTTACATTTAATTTCATCCAATATATTTCACCCTGATTTTTCTGATAAGCTCAAAAATGATTACAGCCCCTTAGCTGATGCTCAGTGATATTCTTTTTAACCCTTCCAAATAGAAGTTCACGTCTTTCTCCGCAAAAATAGGGCGTTTGCCTAAACGATAACTTCCTCGCCCAATAAAAATTTCTGTACTCCGAGCAAAAATGTAAAGGGTAAGAAACAGGGAAATGTCTCTGAGGCCAGATCTGATTCGAATCAGTTCGAATCGTTCGTTCAGAATTTTCATTCGAATGAGTTTTCGGTCCAAAGTGAGCAAACGCGGCCCCCACCGCGCGTATAGTTAACGAATATCTAATTTTTCAGTCAATATCAGTCAAAAAAATGCGTTCCTTCGATATGCCCATAGCCTTTGCTATCTCTATATCCTTAATTTTATGGTCTTTCAGTATCATTGTATGAACCTCTTCGATGGTGGTTGTCGCAATTTTTAGCCGTCCCGAACGCTAATCATCGGTACGGCCACGTTTAATTTCAGCTACCCAAAATTTGACGGTCATAAGCAATACTACAGAGTCCCCGTGCACAGCGCCCAACTCGAATTTGAATTTCTAAGTTTTTGCTATGATGAAAGCACCAAGAATTGCTTTGCTTTTCCACATTTGTAGTCTCTCCCGCAACATGGCATGTCTTAACCTTCTACGTGTATTAACCTAAGCAAGCTCAGACAAGAATCGCTGTTGTGTTGAGACAAGTCATTATAAGGCCATGAGCAAGGCGTTTTTTACTTCTCACATATGCCGCTAACCCCTAACTGAATGTGATTCATCAAGCAGTTCATGTGTAGAAAGGCCAGTATCATATTTTTTTGTACAGACATAACCTCGAATTTTTAAATGGATTTTGTACTCAATATCGTGTTCAGAAGACTCGTAAAAACTCTGATATGGAGCGTAGCTATGTACGGTGCGGAAACGTGGTCACTGAAGCAGGAGGATAGACGTAGATTGGAGGCTTTTGAAATGTAGGTGTGGAGAAGAATGGAGAGGGTGAAATGGACCGAAAGGAAAACAAAGAGGAAGTACTAGAGATGGTGGGTGAGGAGAGGGGTTTGTTGAGAGAAATCCTATGGAGGCAGGACAAATGGATGAAAGGCGTATTGAGCGGTAGTGGAATGTTGAAGAAGGTAATAGAGGGGAGAATGTTGGGCAAGCGAGGAAAGGGCAGGAACAGGATAGGGATGTTGGACGGGATGAAGGGAGGAAGGAAGTACACCGAGATGAAGAGGGACCTGATATAGATTAGTTTGCTAGGTGGGGAGTCACAAAATGTTTATTTGATAGTTGTGTCCATCCAAAAACCTACCTTAACCGGTAAATTACCTAATAATAATCGTGTTCAGTTACTTCTCGATCGTGATGAAAAGACAATATTGGCCCTAGCTGTTTATGCAATAGTGACTGTGGGATTTATTGTATCTTCCTCCGCATTTTTGAGAAAAATATCGATTGCTTGCGTTTCGTGGACATTTCTTCGAACCGGATCCTGTCTCCCTCCGCTCACTCTTCGTCGTTTATTTCCCTTTCGGATGCGACACCTGCTCAACTTCTCCACATCCACACCTCCCTCTGGCGAGAAAAATCCATATCTCTCTTTCCCTGTCGACGAAATGGCATTTTATTTCAAAAACACCACCAGCCCGGCACGCCGATATTTTCCGACGTTCGTGTGCTGCAAGAATTGCGTGCGTAATATCCCGTTGCGTTCCTTCGTGTTTGTTTCGGCATTTATCTGCTTCCCCTTGTCTACAAAACAGGTCAGGAGCAGTGAAAAGTCACAGGGTATAGTATTGACTATACAACAAATTAGTTTGAGTGAAATCATTATTTAGATATTAAAATTTTCACAGTGGTAGTGTTTCAATTTTATTTACTTTTTAGTTAAAATTATTTGATAATTTGCTCTAAATGATTTTTGTATAATTGCCTCTTGATACACATATGTTTGAGCAGTTTAATGGATATGTGTGTATGTCTGTTTGTTCCTAACAAACTACTAAAATTAATAAGCGTTATTTTCATGGTCCCGGACGGAAAGCAGCTACATTATGACCCTGGAGGTAAATTATAAAACAAAAAGCTTAAATGTGAGCGCACCCTATTCAACCAAGAATGGATTTTAGTCCAGCTGAATGGCGAGCAAAATTTCACCTTGATTAATCGGAATAATCCGATACAACATATTATTCCGGTTGTTACATAAATAAAGATGATATCAAAACTTTAACTAATTTTCTCTTAATAGCAAAGAGTATAAAACTAAGATCTTTCAGGAGTTGTTCAAAAAAATATCGAAGTGAACGCATGATCTTAGGTTTCGACCATGCGCTCAGGGATAGCTAAGGCATGATTATTTATTTTTCATTTATTCCTAGACTTTAGAACTCCTTGGAATTCTCCTCATAATTTTTAATCCTCACTTTATTTACGACACTATCAACCTATATTTAAAATTATACATTATTAGCCACACATCTCAGAAAATACGTATCTATCGACATATTCATATCTCTCAGTGAGGCATGCCATGGCTAAGGGATATTAGAGAATATGTGAACCAGAGAATTCTTAAGTATTAATATGTTTAAGTTAAAAGTAAGGGTCTTTTTGTATGAATCTATTAACGTGTTGTAGAATGGAATCTTAATCAGTAAAATTTTAACGATATCTGTAAGGTTAATCTAATATAGTTTTCATGAAGCCAAAGTTTTGTAATCTAAATATGAAAATTGTTATTCTCTAGCCCTTTCTAGTCAGATGAAAGTTTTTTCATCAATAACACAACGATCGCACAACACCCTTGAAGTATATAGTATAGCCATAGCACAAATGATTAATATCCCATTGTGTCTTCGTCAAAAGACTGTTTATAAAGCATTTAACAAGTATTCATCGATTAATAAGATTTAACATTTGAGTAAAATTGCATTTTTCCATAATAACGAAATCAATGGTTCTCTCCATTAAAACATGCCTGATCGATGAGTAAGAATGTATATTCAATTGTTTTAATTTATTCTATTCTTCTAAAAATGTATTTAAAATGTCTCCATCTATTCTACATTTCCTTGTATCCGATAAAATAAATGATTGATAACGGAACATCGGATAGCGCAAATCCCCACGTGGATTTTGTAGGTATGATAAAACCATATCATACTCATCGAATATACCGAGTTAAATTTTGCGAACAACTGTCCTTAAACTCCCGATAAGATAATTTAAAAGGAATATGCAAGCCTATTGGCACACTTAATCACATGAAAAAACGTCAATTTCGCCTTTTTAGGATGAAATGAAAAGGCTCGATGAATTTCTGAATAATTTTATAAATTCATAAAGAAAAACAAGGCATTTGAGTAAACACCATCGAATGGCGAGGGAGGTAGAGTCGCCCTTCCCTTCGACCATCTTCCCTCAAAACTATCTGCACTTTTGTGTTCTCCCCAGTCCCTACTCTCCCTCCCTCCCTCCAATTTCCTCCTCCACCCCTCCTCCTCCCTCCTGACACTCCATCGCTCCGCATTCGTACACACCCACCGCTCTTCCGCCTCACAGCGCCCCCTCGCGATAAACCCCACCTCTCTCCATCATCCATCCGCCCCCGTTGTCTCCCTCCATATTTTTATTTCGCTCACATATGGATCACGGGTGCCCTAGATCTCATTCCGAAAACTTGAGTACTTCATTTGTTTTCCTTCCATTTCAACATCTACCTACGGAAGCGAAAAAAAATAGCCATCCTTTGAATTCCAAGAAGAAAAAAGTACAAATGCCATGGAAAGAACTGATGGGAGCCCTTCCCACTGGAAACAGACAGAAAAATACATTCGCTCAGAGGACTCAGGTGGGTATTATTGTAACTGATGAGATCAAACACATGAAAATGGTAATCGCAACGCGGGTACATTTAATGAGCATTCATTTTATCACATTGCAAGTTTAACTATCCCTCCCGTTTGAGAAATTTCCGATTTTTGCTCAACTGCCTGTAAAAATAGAACCAATCATTTGAGAGGATGCTATGATTTTGCTTAACTGACCTTGAGACGGTAAAATGCAGTAACTTGTAATAGTGTTGGATACATCAATTAATTATAGCATTTAATTTAAACATCAAAATAGTGTTTTATTCTACCCGACAAACAAAACGTAACCAAGGAGAAGTATGTGTCTGAAAAAAATTAGTTTTTTTAGGCTTATTTTCAACGGACAAATGATTTCAACTAATTTTTATATGTCCACGTTATAGGGTCTTTAATTTTGTTACTGTCAGTCATGATACTGTCAGTGCTTACTTTCCATTGGGTTTTAAATACATTGACCTATATTTTTTTAGACACAGCTCTCCGTTCAACAATTTCCGTGGCATTAACTGTGCTTAAATGATCTGATAAAAAAAGATGTTCGTAAAATTAATCAGATTAACAACTTTGGGCACTCAATCACTCAGGAATATTTGTTTGAGAATGGATAACCTGACACAGGGCATAATGAGACCCCTTGAGAACAATACGATATTTAAAGATTGGATCCGAGGCTTATTCTCAAAGCCAAGTAAACACCATTATTTTAATGTTAGGCAAGTTGGAAAAAATCATACAGTTGACTGTAGGCATATGTGATTTCACAATAAAATTTAAATGTTCTCTCACTTATGATAAGACAAAAAGCATCCTGATTCACAAAAATTGCATTTCAAAACGCTCTCATCTCTGAGACCTGGATGTCGGTTTATGTAGCAGACTCCATAGTCTCCATCAACTCTTGTTCTGGGCATACCGTCATAGTTCGAGTGTGTGCGAATAAGAAGGGTATCTTGCTTCCTGAAAAAATGAAACAACCTTAAAGAACTAGTTTCAAGTGAACCTCCTTACTCTTTCACACTTTGCAAAATAAATGGTAGATAAAATGACAATAGTTATGTATTATAAGTAATGAAAAAAGCGTTAGGTATAATTTTCATTTAGAATAGAGTATAATTTGTTTAAGATGATGATTTTCGTTTCGATAAATTAAATTATATATTAATTTATTAGGAATTTTCTTGTTTTTTCCATCAATTCACAATCAGTTCTATTTTTCAATTGTCTTCACAATATCTAAGTGAAAGAATAACTTTCATTTTAACCTCCAGTTAACACAAGACATTCTTTGAACTATAAGAACGATCTCCATTCACCCATCGTTGCAATTGGTACCGCGTAGACATAGTTTTAAATAATAGTCACACTATTTGTAAAATTTATCACTTGGCAGCTAAATCTTTTGGTTATATAAATTCTTGAGATGACACGACTTCAATAAACATATTAAATATATTTTAAAAATAATTAAGAACCTTACAGTCCAGTTTACATTACCTAGTATTGGAATCTCCCCATATTTAATTGTGTCTATTAATAGGTCGGGGAAGGGCAAGGATTACATGCACCTCATGATAATTTTTGATTGATGACGAATGACTGATTGAAAATAGGAGATATTTATAAACAAATACAACAAAAATCTTGAGAGACTTTATGCATTCATATACCTTATATCATACGCGATTATCATATAAACAGTTTAAGGAGAAATAGTCATGTACTATAGTTTAGTTAGTATTTGAGAAATATTTGGAGGTGTGTGGAGAGAGCAGAGTCGGAAGAATCTTTATCGTTGCTACAGAAGCATTTAAGATTTGCAAAAATATTTTCTCGGGCCTTTTGCACTATTGGCTTGTATATTCTTCTCAATGATCGTAAATGACAAATAAGATGAGGAGATAATTTAGCATTCCGTGATTTAAACGGAAAAGGTATAAGGTAATCAGGTAAGAAATCGTTGTAACACATTGAAATTAAATAGTTTGATGGTGTAATTAGTTTTCATGAGAACGCTCGTTCACAATTATTTTATTCTAAAGTTGAATGAAGGATAATTTGAAGTTTTACGAAAATTATATGATGATTATATGCATATATAAACGAAGAAAAATAGGCGCAGTCATTAATCAAATTGACAGCTTCCGTTCTGCTAACACGTTTAGGCAATCATTAAGCATTAGAATATTGAATTTCCCTGATTTTATCTATGCTATGTAAAATTTGTTTCATCCAAAACTACTCTTACCGGTAGACTACGGCTCACCAAATTTTACGGTCGAATTAGGGGTAATTACATGTGTGTATATCCCTTTTTTGTAAAAATAAATTACGAATGCTAAAATCTGCTTCCTTACTGCAATGCATCATTACTAGTCTTTTGATATGATTACTCAGATGCAATAATATCATGCAATTTGTTGATGGAGAAATATTACGTCGAGTAATATTTTCAAGAATAATATGATATGTTAGATAGGAAAAATGCAATTATGAAAAAGTAATTTAGAAGATGGATCAAGAAAAAAATGGGTCTGAGAAAAGAGACGCAATAAGTATGTGTAATCACTGTGAAATTGATCGCACATGAAAGCACTAATTTCTGAAAAACACACTTGTCTGGTTTGTAACTATATTCTGTTGTCGCGCGGTCGGAAAATGTTATTCTGATCCGTTATCATTGACGGGAAGAATGTCATTTTAAATCTTCATGTTCTACTCTAAATCTTTTTACATCCTTTTAATATATGCAAGAGATTTAATCTGTAATTTAGCCTTCGCTCTTTGAGTAGCTCCAAACTAGCTCCTCTAATAATTTTGGCACACGACTCAGTTTGTCATGATAACGTTTGACAAATTCTCTACGTTGAACGCGATTTAATTCGACAATCTATCCAAATTATGAGGATCCCAATATACTAGCAACATATTATAAATAAAACCTGAAGAGCGAAAGATAACATTTCTCTTTAACCTTTTCATCACAATCCCCTGTTACTTTTCAAACAAATTTTAATTTTTGTTAGCTTGTCCACATATTACCCGTATATCTTTCACATAGGAGAGGTCATGAGTTATGGTACCGCCTGAGTATTTATTTAATCGAGTCTGAACTTTGTATTTCTCTTTCGACATAGAAGATATAATTCAGCTCCCGACATGCATAAACAGTTAAAACAGTAGTCACATAATAAGAGACATAGACTGCGGAATGAATATATTCAAGCGATCGTTTTTCCCGTGTGCCATTCACGACAACAGCTTTAGGGTAAAACACTTAGACGAAAATTGCTTGGCATTGGTATGCCATTGGCATTATGCCATGCGCCAATATGAAGAAGCGAAAATGTATTAGGTACCTGGAAACCGTTTGGCACTTGCTGATTTGATTAAAAATAATTTTATAAATTGTAGCTCAAACTAAGTGAAAAGAAAAAAGAATATCTTAGAATGCAATTGAAACGTGTAGCGCATCTTCGTGAACACATTCTTTTCTTCCCAGGGAGACAAGAAAATTAAAATAAAAATTTGATCAAGGTAAGCGTGATCAGCAGTATGTTATACGTAAAAACACATTAATATGTTCATCTAAACTTTGAAAACGGAAGTTTTATCTCGGTTTTTCAGCGATTAATGAAAGAAACCAAGTTTGTGCGTCAGCAGATTCCGCATCTGACTGAGGTCACGGTTTTACGTGATTTAATCAATAAATATTTCATATGAGTCGCAAGGAAATCGTGGAAAATATTCTTGACGTTTTCGAAAATAAAGCTGTTACTATTCTATTGTGAGAAAATTTTGCGTTTTCTAAAATATTACTTTGAATTTTTAATAATGAAATTATTTGAATCCCCAACCTTCTCTTGCCGGAGTTATTCAAAGCTTGATTTGATGGAATGTACAGAAAGTTTAGCAAAGTAAAATTACATGGAAAACCCGACTTATTTGGTCATAAAATGGAAATTCATTCCTTTCATCTGAATTTGGGCCACATTTATGAAGTTGGAGATTTTTTGTTATTGACCTTAATGAGAAATTTTAAAATGTACCATCTTTCTCAGTAATTCGTGAAAAAAGATCTTGCACGGTGTGAAGTCCTTTGGTCCAAGTGTAAAAGGGATGTTCTATAAATTAGGAAGTTTCTTTGACATCTTACTGCTTCTTTCAATATGATATATATTTCGCTCATTAGCACTTAATTCAAAGATCTCCACTGCGGCTTCAATGCAATCTCCAGGGAAAACCGTATATATTGAAATTCTCTGTTCCGTGCTGATTCCATAATTCCCTCAAAGTTGGCCTTCTTACTCATAAGTTTCATTAAGTGTATACGTGATACTGTATATCTAATGCTGGTGATACTACCCTTTTGGTTTTCTTATTTTGACTGCCATTATACGTACTTATGTTGAATATATTGTCTTATTATTTCCCTTTTCATCTCTAATTTTTCGTAGGATGTTCTCTTTGTATTTTATTCTTAAGTATGATTTAATATTTATTATTTTTTTCTTCATTTGATGGTCTTCAAATGTCTTCATTATCGCGTTTCGTTGGATTCCAGTTTTACTGGGATCTATTTCCAAAAATATCAAGTTTCCGATCTATATAATGCCACGATTTGTGAAAGAGTAATTCGCCTATATCTTTGCAAAGATCAGCCAGTAATCGTTTATTAGCCGTCAAGGACAATGGTGGGGGAATATTTAGAATCTCATGGCTCTCTGTGACTTACATTACCATGCACTTTCCGTAGTAATGGAATCAGATATGGATTGAAAACACTCTGTGTGAAACAGTTAATATTGCAGTTCTCGATCACTACATCTGGCATTGTTTTACGAATGAAGTCAGGATTTCCTGATTAAGACCAAGTTGAAGACCACTCGTGATTGGCTTGAAACAAAAATTAATGTTTCCAGAATTGAGAGGAGAACTTGACTAACCAATCTTTAATTCATATTTTTTTTATTTTCATCCATTCCATCATGTTTCTTATAGATGCACAGCCATAGCTGTGAATAATAGTCAATGAAAGTGAAGTATCATTCTTTGAAAATAGTAATTTGTAAGGATAATTAAAGTCCTTTTGCGACATACTGAAGTGTTACTCGAGATTGCCTGCACTCATTACTACTTTCGTATTCTAGCACTAGTACATCTTTACGATGGGAGCTGCCAATAGGCAAAAGAAAGTAAATATTTCCGTAGGTTTTTGATGAGTCTTCATTCAAAGGGTGATTCACACTGTAGGAAAATCCCCTTTCTGCTAGAAATGAAAGAGCGAATCTATGGAATAAGTGATTAGGTAATTAATCATTAACCTGAAGATAACAACGAAAACAATGGTTATTTATCTGATTCTTAATGTTGTGGTAAAATTATAATACTTCTTGGTGTGTATGGGAAGCGTTTTGGTTGTTGAAGGGCTATGGTAGCATCTGCTGCTTTTCCATTCCGTAAGCCATATTGTGGAAGTGTTGTTTACATGTCTCAGGACTCGTTTCAGCTTCTATACATGTGGTTGATTCCTGGGTACGATGTTTCAGAGCATGCTGACTTGAATGTTTCTTGTTCAACATGACTAGCAAGAGGTGATTTTACATCCGATTTGTTGATTTTCTCATAAAATCTTCCATTTTTAGTGAAATAGGGATTTCAGAGGCATAATTTCAAATAGAATTACTCAGGACACTGTTTGTAGGAAGCTCCTATTTTTAGAAGTTTTCTATTTATCACAAATGATTCTTCGAATATAATTTTTACTATGCAGGTATGTCTCTTCACAACTGATGATTAGGTATATTATTTTAAAAGTTATTTCTAAATGATAATCCAAGTACCTCCTACATTTTAGACTAAAACATTAACTGGGGGGAAAAGAAGACCGATTATCTTGCCAGTTTTTCCGTATGAAGTTGCTATTTCTAGACCTATCATTTCGTATTTGAAGCAGGAAGTACATTTGAAAATTAGGTCCAAATTGTTTTATTCGGCGTCTACTTTCCCATGAGATGAATAAGCTTTTGAGATCGCACATGTTCATTTAATTTATGACGGTGGGACCTGAATTAAGATTTTGTATATCGGTTTGAAAAGAAGGCAGCCATCATAAAGAGTGATTACAAAATTTCAAAAAATAATAGGTGGTTTATGGCGTTACTTTATTGGAAGTATTCTATGGATAATAAGACTAACGTAGAAAATACTGAGGTTATTCCATATACACCTAGTTTAATTCATTCAATCTCGTGTGTTTTGTTGCCAGAACCCTTCCCGCAGGGCCGTATGAGACTACCATTAAAGAATGTAGTGCTCGTTACAGTGTTTCTTGCCCTGCTTTGTTTGTTTTAAAACTTTTCCTTCTATCCCTCATCTCTCTCTCTCTCTCTCTCTCTCTGGGGAGACACATTCCCTGCCTGAAAATTCGGGGGCGGAGACCATGAGTTGCATGTCCATTAAATAGCAGAATGTCGTATTCTGACGTTTAAATTCAAATTTGCACGTTATTGGATAGATCTTTATTGCATTCGCAGGTGCAGTTGTATGTGTATGTTAGCTGATAGTATATGTATTTGCATGCGTGAAAGTAAAAAAGGTTTTCACATGAATATGCGTATACGCCTTTGAGGGCGTAGATTTTCATGAATTTGTTGGTTTTGCATGTGATTTCATTCTTTTTTACGGGTGGTGACCTAACGCCCCCCGTCACACGCCCCTTTGGCGGCTTACAGAATATTATGTAGATGTAGATGAGATGTACACCTCACCCGATGATGATATCGCACCACGAATTGTAAGGAGTTATGTGTAGCGCATAATGTGAAAATATCAATTTTTCCACTTTTATAGACACCATGATATTCTTACCTATTTCAGGAGGCCGTGAATAGAAACACACATTACATTGCTTTATTTTTAAACCGACTAACAATATTATTTAACAGCCCACCTTAAAATAACCATTTCTAATGCCCCGCATACTTATTATCTCCCTTCGTTCTATCCTACGTCCATATTCTTTTCCTCCCCCATCTCGCTTGCTTACGTTCTCTCCTCTGTCACACTTCTCAACAATCCATTAAACTTCACTACGTCAACTTTTCTCGTCTTCATTTAATTTCTACTTACGACCCTCTCTCTTCCCCTGCTCCTCCTCAGGACTTCTTAGTTTGCTTTCATTTCCGTCCATTTTATTTTCCCCGCAATCGTATCTTGAAATCCCTCAATCTATGCCGAACATCTTACCTCAACGACCAAGTTTCCATACTCTATGAAACAACTCTTCATCTAATAGTTATCCTCAATCTTTTATATCATTAGACTTTGTGTAGTATATATTTTATTGATATGGCTCCAGTATTGCGTCAAAGAAAGTTGCAAATTAAAGCATTGTCAGCTCACCTACGCTAGATTCTATTGATTGTAAATGTTTTCCACCGATTTTCTTCACTTTGCGAAACGGGAAAAACTTGCATGAGGCTATATCTGCACCATAGGGAGGAAAAGAAAAATGTGTCGTACTAATTTTTTTGAGATATTTTGCAGCAAGACTTTAAATGTGGAGCTGTGCATTATCATGGTGCCACATCCAGCTTGTTCATTTTAGATATGTCCTATTAAGATTGACCTGACCTTCAACAATTGTCAGTAAACCTCTGAAGTTTGTTCCATTTAAAGTTTTGTGTGTTAATACCACATGCGAATGCATGACGCTACATTATTTATCCTACCTCCATTTTCAATAAGATCCATCAAAAGAAACTCATATTCCAATAACATTAACTGCAAAAACTGAACTCAAATAGTGCTGTGTTTCATATTTCTTAATGTGCTCTTAACGTTACTCCACAATCTTCTCTCACGTTGGCAACGGCTATGTTAATGTTTTACTTCCGTAAGAGCAGTGACTGTAGCTCCGGTTCCACCTTCCTTTGAAATTGATTGTCTCCCCTTTAAAAGTTAAATCATATTCTATCTGTGCCGTAGGTAAAAATGGACTCCCCATTAAGCTTTATGAGGCATTACAAGCTTGTACACAGGCTTTGGCTGACAACTTGTTCAGGCGAAAGCAAAATTTCAGTGCCAGGTTGAGTGTTAACTACGTCGTCGCCGTAGGCGAAATGGACATGTTTAAACTTGCAGTGACTGATTCTAACACAATACTGGAGTCAGATCGATGAAACTCGTACCAGTAATGCATTAAACATTGTTCCTTTCACACAGAATTCGCTTTAGTTTCCTCTACTGCCTTGAGTACTACGTAAGACTACATCTTTGTACTTAATATTTCTATTGGACATTTAACGCAGAAAAGCTATAGTATATCAGGTGTTTATTTGTATCGATTGAGGCAAGTCCCAGCGGGGACACTCCTTAGTCTCGAGAATTACCTTGACCCTTCCCCTGATTGGATGCCCACGTGAACATGAGAACGGCGTCATAAGTAAATGTTTTATGAATCAAGTATTTGGTCTTTCCTCCATTGAGTAAAGTTTTTGGAAATTCCAATTATTTTTATATCAGTATTGTGTAATATATATATATATATATATATATATATATATATATATATATATATTAGAATTTTGGGTTTATATGAATCGTAGTCATTGATTATTGAAAAAGCAGAGTAGGAAAAAATTGGAATATTCTAAATATACTATATCCGGCGCTCGCCTTCTGAGAAGGCGAGCGCCGGAGATCAAAGGGTCACATGAAATGAGAAACGAGTAAGTTGAGAGAAGAGGAGGTAAATCATAATGGGCGTGAGATAATGAGAAAGAAGAGTCATCCGGGTAATGCCATTGGATTAGGTACTTGCTAATTAGGTACTAGGGATTAGGTACTAGGGTTAGGGTACTAATAGGGTATTAGAATTAGGTACTAGTACTTCTTTCTATCGAATTTCAAATGAAATCTATTTAATAATTGCGCCCTCCTAAGTAAATGCTTAGTTATAAGGCAATTTAAATATAAATATATTTTTTATTTTCTTAGTCATCTAAATAACCTCCTCAATTATGTCAAATAACACTTAGAAAATCAAGTTAATATGTTGTTAGCAGGGAATTTCTTGAAATAAAGCAATGAAAATGTTTAAATTCTATCGGAAGTTGTCTACCAAGGCAGTATTTTTGATGGACCATGGTGCTGCACTCCTAAGCCCTAACTGGCACGACACAAAATATCCTTGACTCTTCGCAGCATATTACATTATCTCGTTCTTGGAGATTCTCGTTCTATATACATTCTGGCTATCTTAATTTATCCGAAATTCCTGGTCTTTTCCTCCCTCTATATCGCTTCAGCAGCATTTTTCCCTTCCGTCAACAGTCTGCAGCGACCCATTTCCTGTTAGTACCTCTTACATCTACTTGTCCTGCCAATTGCGGATTTCTCCCAGAAGCCGTTTCCCTTTCCCCACCATGTCTCGAACTTCTCATTTGCTTTCATTTTCGTCAAGTTTATTTTTCTCATTCTTCTCAACACCCACACCTTAAAGGCTTCCAATCTACGCATCTGCTCTTGGCTCAATGACTATGTTACCAACCCATGCAAAGCTACGTCCATATAAAATTTTTCGCTGATGTTTCCTTTATATATTTAAATAAAGAGCCTACCATCAACTCCACCTATTCTTAAGTTTAACTTTTTCGTATCGCATTAAAAAAGGCAAAATGAATGAACCTACAACTCTTCTTTTGACCCACAAAACGAGGAGAAATTAGGTGATCTGCTTAAATCTTAGATAAAGATATGAAACATATGTTAGTTTTTCATTCTGTGAAACATATGTTAGAAAAAAAGAGACCAAATGAGAATTTACCGAAATAAATTTAAAAGTGATGATCGTTTACCTCAGATTGCATTACGCTAAAATAAACAAGTTATGAAATTCACATATTTTGTTGGTCATATGGCCAAATGTTGACATTTAATTGCATTCCCTTACTTTATTTTCAGCAGTGTTAATGTTATATAAGAAAACATGATTTAAAACGTACTTAATGCGCAGGTTCGTGGCATCTAATACTTAAATATTGGAATTAATAATAATTAAAATTGCGAAATTTTATAAATATACGCGAAATTGGAAATGCTATATCCAAACAACTAAAGTGGGTAATATTCGAATTCAAGTAATTGACTTTTGAACTCAAAACTGAATTAAATTTCAACCGAATCGAAAATGTAATCGAATCTCGAAGCTGTGTTATTCCCTTCATTGGATAGAAGTTAATAGAACGGTACGGTTGACATAAATTCCGATTGAAAAACAACTAATAATAACAATTGAAAATGAGGACCAAAAATAACTGTAATTTCGTAAATAACGAGAAAAGTTATCATAAGCTCTTTGAGATTATCCGCGTAGAATCAGTTTTTGCACATCATTTTGGGATGCCTTTTCACTCCTTTCAGCCATTAAATCATTAGAAAGGTTCATCAACCATCGCAATTTTCGCGTTCCTTCCAAGAATGCCAAAAGTATCCATTCCAGGCAAATTGTTTCGGTATTTGTAATTGTCTTGTAATCACTACAGTTGTGACTTTGAATATGACGCTTTATCTATGATATAACATCTTACTGCCATTCTGTCTTTTAGAATGAAAGAATAACACCTCAGACCCCCTTCCCACTTAATACTCTCTTTAACAGTGGTCATTTTCAAAATGTAATAATTTTCACAGGTCAACAAAAAATTTTCATTGCACTTGATTTTTGATGTGCTAGATTTAATTTTGGATGATTATTTAAAATATGTTACCTTTCTTCTTTACATCTTTAATTTGCTGTTATGAAACCTATATTACTGTGTGTGCTTGGCCCTATTAGTTTCTATAGCCAAAGGCAATCTCTAGAGTAGAGATGTGTTGCATTATTTCACCGCGAAGAATTCATTGTCAAGCATGTTCGCCTCATTATATTCCGGAATTGATAAAAGGTAATGTGCACAAAAAAATTATAAATAGATGAAATTGCTATCACCCACTCAGCCGTACGAGTAACTGGATTTTCGTTCATTATGTCGTAAAAAGTATGTTGTAAAGTTATAGGTCTACCGTATGAGTTTCAATTGGCGTACTGTTTACTAATGTATTACGTAGTTACCCTTCTGTGTTTAATTGCTATAACGTTTGAATTTACATCGGTTCATGAAGGGATGAATTCATGGTACTCAGTACTTACACTCAGTGGAGAAAAGTGTACTGGGCACAATTTCCATCGCAGAAAATGGCCATGAACCGTCATTTGTGCAGCTTTTTCAAATAGGGTGAGAGACTTGCTATACAAAATGAAAACAGTAACGGCGTTCACAGTTTCCATGATGTAGAGGGAGTCGTATAAATATATAAGAGGCTCACTGAATAAGTAAACGTTGTGTTCTTTCACACTAAATTTTAGTGGTCATAAATTTTCACGAAGAGAGATCCTGAAGACATTGAATGCATAACATCCATTCGAACATGCTTATTAGTTCTGGATTTTCTAATAAGAACAAGCGCTAGATTGTGTACCCTGTCTTCGATTCTATGACCAGTGTTAAACAATAACGACAACCTTCCCATTCTACTGCCAATCCTCCTGAAGACAATCGAATTATGACGGAGCAGAGAAGTTTGCAGCTTCTGACATGGAAGAAACATTTAGCGGATTCGGAGTACAAAATTGATGTGAAAGATAAACCAAAGCTCTTTTCTCGAGTAGAGTGGAATAATTTGATCCAAAATTTAGCACAAAGTTGAATTTTTCTCGTCTCGACTGAAATATAAGCATCTACTTAATGGATATGCCCGTATTATTCATCTCAAGATAAGGAATCATACTCCTGATTAACATTTTTCCGCTCTATTTTCACGACAACACTGATGTTTGAATAGCATGACTCAATAACATCATATATGTCAAAGTAAGCATACATTTTATACAAGCAACACCGGAATATCTTTTTTCCGAACTCTTACTGCTAAATTTCATGCAAGACTATTCCAGAACTTCAATACGATAATCCATTATTTCCCAATACATGTTCCAACGTGAGATAGTGGAAGTAATACTAAGTTCTCTCAAATATTGCCGATTAAGTCGTAAATTATGATTTGACTGAACTGTAAATAACGACAATGAGTCAAGGCAGTAAAAACTCACCGTAACATAAACTACCAGACGATTCCGTCACCTTTAAAGAATGCAAGAGAGGATAAATACCTCCAGTCCCGAATTAAATTTGTTATGATGTATTTATTATAAATGAAAGAGGGAAAACCAAAGCTAACACTGAGAGAGGGCACTCAAATTTTACAAAGATGTGTGTCAATATTAACGGACCGTTCAAAATCTGCGATTAATTGATGGATTATAACCCATCCAGATAATTATCTATAATGCCGACCTGGAAAAGATCAAATCGCCACAGATATTTATTTTTCTCGAGTTTTTTGTTCCAGTCCCGTAAACGCTTGCGTCACCCTCTGAAGGGGTCGCATGAAAGTTCGCCACCTGCGCTTACCCACATAATAACATTTAATGAGATAGTGTGTCAGGCGCTGTAAGTCTATCATACTAGGCGCAGGAAGGACTACGGTTTTCGGGCGGGAATTCCTTCTCGCCGTTCTCGGGAATTTTTTTCGTTTTCCCGTACCCGAATCCCGAGAAACGTTTGTCGGGAAATCGGGAAATTTGCAGTAAGAAATAACCAGGAGTGAAAAGATAGAACAATAAGTTATTCTAGACTGCCAAACATGCTGGAACACATTGGAGAGAATGATATAGAGGTTTTTAAAGATCATAAATCCGATTAAGACTGTTTTAAAAGAGTTGAAACTGGATCACTTACGGAAAGAAGAGTATTATGAATTATTGAGAGGCATGTTGAATTATTTACAACCTGTAAGATAAGCAGTTGAAGTCTTAAGCAATAGAGAAGCTAATATTCTCACGAGTGAAGGAATTTTTAAGTTCCTGTCCAGTTATTTAGAAAAACAGAATTTTTCAACGAGACAAATGCTTTTAACGGAAATAAAATATCAATTGATTAAATGCATAAATAAAGACCTTGTGTCTCTCACTAAGTGCTTGAGCTACGTTATTTGCCTATGTGAGATGGAAGAGAATGAATTTTTTGCCTTGTCAAGTAAGAATGAAATTTCACGATTTGCGAAGTCATTAATCGGAAAACTTTTTAAAAGAACATTTACATCAGAGGTTCCAAGAAAAGAAATAAAAGATTTCCTTACAGAGAGTTTTGACATTAAATCAGTATCTGATCTGAAGTGTGAATTGACTAAAGTAATATCAATTTCGACATCAGAGCATATAGACTATGCACGTAGACTTTATTCACGTAATATTTGAGTCTATAAGGAAGGAAATGAAGGAAAATTTCCAAATCAAGTATATTTATTACAAAGCAAAGATCACGATTGTCTGATCGGGTAAATAATTCTCTATGTTGCCCAAAGTTTCATTTTTAAATGAAAAATAAAAATTAGTTGAAGTATTTATTTTAATGTTCAAATGAATAATGTTTGTATTTGTTTTGCATTAATGCTTAAGTTAATAAATAATATACTAAAATGAGATTGGGAATGTAAACACAATATGTTATACACATATATAAACTCACTGTCTATTATAAGGTTTGGTTAAATAAAGTTTGTATTAATTACATTTTCTATATTTTGAGAAACCTAGAAACAATTATACTAAAGTGACCCCTGTTTAGCACTTAGGGCAAAAGATTCACCAGTCGTGAAATTCTGGTCGACGTCCATTTTAGAAATTATCTTTCAAGTTTTGCGCTAACCTATCATTTACTGGAGGATAGGACCTGTATAGGAGGGTCTAGAAACCTCTGAAAGACTGCGCCGGGGACAGGAATCCAGTTTCCCCATCTTACTGTCACAGTCATGGTTACAGATGATAAGCGAAAATTAAATAAAAAAAGATTTTTTCCGAAATTCTAAAGAATTCTCGGGAAACACTATTTCCCGTTTTCGATTCCCGAAAGATGCAAAACGTCGGAAATTTGGAAACCTTGGGGAGGACTAACTTGGCAGATTCCACTGGAATTTTTATTTTTCACGACCATGATTTCGTCGCGAGACAACATCATTAGACTTGATGACCTGAAACGAAACCATGGTCGCGAAAAATAAAAAATCCAGTGGGATCTGACAAGTTAAACTTCCCTCATTAATGCCTAGTATCAATAAAAGAAACTCCAATTGAAATAAACTTATTGTCTGCAGATGTGAAAAGTCATTTATTCCCAATATCAGTACGCTGAGCTTCGGGCTTGATGGAAAAACCAAAATACACTCTCCCATAATGCTGTTGGAGTGTCAATGATAAGAATGCCTACGTTAGTATTTTAGAGAAAAAATTTAAGGAACTCAATCTAAAATATTGATCCCTATTCAATAAATGAATTTAGTAGTGTATGTTTTATTTTTTGCATTGGAATCCTATTATTCTCACGACAATATTTTTATTGTGTAACTAGTTATTTGATTTTGTAACGAATTAAAGTAAGAGCTTGTCCCTCGTTGTGTATTTAGAAGTGAATAATGCCAATTAGAAATTTGAAAAGTCATTTAGCATTAATTAAGAACTTTTAAGATGGCCACAAACCAGAAAATGAAATAATTAATACTCATTTCCCACGTCATTTAATGTTTCTTCATTAATTATTTACATTCGAACCTATTCTCTTGCTCAATCAGCATTATTTATTACTTAAAAGAGTAGAGAGCATCCATTTATTGCTCACTCATTCAAATGAGTCGATTTTGCTAGTGTAAGCTACTTCCAACAATTGCCCTCTCTCGAAGATAATATTTGTGAATTTATTTTTCGAAGAGTCCTAATAGAAGGCTGAAGTTTACAATGGAATAATTCTGATTTCAAATTACTTCTGGATTTTTTGCCTCTTTATGAAGTTTTTGAGACAGAAATTTGTAAGGAATTGCCATTTTATACTTTTTTTCAAAAGTATGCAGAAAAAATCTATATTCTTTCTGAAATTTCCAGTTTTCACCATAGCTACTATAAAGCATTACAATTTGGGCTGAAAATTTTTTAATAAGAGCGAATAAAATGGATCAGAACGTTTCCGAAATGGTAAGTTTTAGAGTCTTATATACCATACGAATTATATAACTGAGCACGCTATCTACGATTTTAAAATGTTAAGTGTGTTAGATCGATGAGGCAGTAAAACAGAGACCAGAGAAAACCCATTTCTGGGAAGTCGATTTAGGCTCAAATATAATCAATTAGAGAGATAGTTAAGGCCGGCAGTTTGTGGAATTCCATTATTATGAAAACGAAGTGACACATTATACTTTGCTTTTTCGCAGAATAAATTTTTATTGCCAACGACTTTCATTACGCTACAGAATCATTAATGCCGATGGTGCTACAGTGCAGTGAAATTAGTTGGTAATAAAAGTTCATTCATTCTGTGAAAAAGCATAGCCTAATGTGTCACTTCCATTCCACAAAGCGAATCAGTTTTTTGACCTTTTGTAAAAACAATACCAGTGATAAATTTTGCTTATAATTTAAAATGTTTATAATTGTGCCCAAAAATATCAATCAAATCACAGGCCTACATCTACGGGAAAGATAGTCAAAACCTGTTCAGAGGTACTCTTCTTTCATTCCTGAAGAGTTGAAAAAATAGAACTGAGATATGTGGTAAACATAACTGAGGCTCTTAATGGATGTATGTAAATGAGCTCTATTATCTAATACCATAAATTACCACCACAATAATAATATATCTGCTCTATTGGGGTAGGATTGAGGCTATATAGAATATGTATACAGTCTTTTAGTTTCGTTTAACTCATAATCATGTTAAATTTCAACTCACCATATTGACAGAGAAATAAAGACAGCATTGAAAGAAATATACAGGTTCTTATACTAGGATTAAAAATTTACAGCTCAATTAATACTTCAAGGACAATGTGCAAATTTGCTAATCTCATATTCTCTTCATGTATTTTATGATCAATAATACTTCTTCTTCGATGGATAGAGTGCACTCATGAAGATCCTGAGTATTCACTGGAGACTTAGAGTAATGTAGAGATAACGAACAATCTTTTTTATGAACGTACCAATCAGCCACATTTACAGCGTACAAATCAAGAACAAACAGCACCCGTGCTGTGAAACAAAGCACCTGGGGTTATCTTACTTTTCTAAGGTGTGTAAAATAACCGGAATACGAACGGTAGGAATCAACCGATTTCTCACTTATTTCTCAATAAGCGTGAGGAACGTGAGGAATCGACCGATTCAAAAGATTCTCTTCATCTATTTTTCCTATTCCAGGTGGTCGGTTTTTCGCACACATCACAAAAAAAATAAAAAAACATTTTTAAGGAAAGACGGTTGCACGTTGCTCAACAATCGAAGATTGTGTTTTAAAAACTGTCAAAAAGAAAATGGCGATAATGATGGTTGACGATTGGGCCGAGAGAATAAAAAGTGGCCATTGAGATCCATTAGGGCACCGGTCTATAAAAACCGGAAACAGAGAACGAATTGTACTTAACCAGAAGACCCTAACTGGAATGCCGGCAAAATTGTTGTGTTACAAAAATTTTACGTGATTGAAATCTCAAACGAAAATTCGTTCATAAAAAAACAATATGTATTTTCTCCCAATCCTATTGCTAAAAAAGTTTCCTATTTTTCAACCGGAATAATGTTTTTATTATTTCTTAATGATAGGCTTAATAATGTTTCCATACGATTCAGCAGTTTTTCCTCCTTACATTGTCAATAACATACGTATAAGGATTCCTATATCTCTCCTTAACATTCATTTACGATACTCAACTTACTAAAGGTAAATGTCTACTCGATCACTATTGACAGAAACCTATTGCATATGGTTATCAACAAACCTGAGTTCGGAATGTTTCAATCAGGAATATGTTTTTTGAAAACATTTGCTCATCTCAATTTAGCAGTTTATTGTTGAGCTGAAACAGGACATTAGGATGTCTTCTGAAGTCTTTGAGTTTAAAATGTAACCGCGAATGGAGCATGGTAAGGAATTGAGGCGCGATATTTGGGTTCTCATCGTAGGCAACCACATAAAGAGAACAACGGAAAACAAGTTAAGTCTTTCGCACCACATGACTGAGATTATGTTATGCTTTCCATCCGTAAATAACCAGCCCTTTTACTAATTACGCCTGCTTTTGGCAGGCGGATAGGGTTTATGAACGGCAAAAGCTATAAACCCAAGGATGTTCATTTCTTCACTGGAAGTGAAAATTCACATTTTGGAAGAAATATGTTTTCCTGTCCATCTTTTTAGAGGAAAAAGCTTCTATTACCGTTGTCAAAAGAAGGGGATAAACTAGATAAAAAATTTACATTTGAGCTCGCTTTCGGAAAATATTTTATGAATACACAATAGAACAAGAGAAAGAGACAGGCACCTTTATCTTTTATGCCTAGCTTAGTTTCATATTTGAAGCTCTTTCCCATGTAAACGAGTTAAGGAAATCGTTTCCATACGAAGGGAACCTTTTCACATCATATTCTCACAGCAGAAATATCAGGGAATGTCGACCTCAGGGTTTCATAGTCAACTGCACGCATATTCAAAACTTCTGCTGTAGGCACGTGCGTTCTCAGAAAGTTTTGACAGGATATCTGTTGCCTTTTGTTCCCCAGATTGTTTTGGAATGCTCTGCTTTCATGAAAAAGGAAGTTAATCGTCAAACCAGGCACATGTGTGAGTGAGGGGTGATGTAAAATGCATTAAATGGGCTACGTGTAAAACATGCCATGAAAGTGAATCGGTGATGATAATATTTTAAGTGATTTTTTTAATATGTTAATTATTTCGGTAAATTATTTTCACATCAATTGCCAGCATGAAATAGCGCATAAAATTAATACTTTCCTGGATGAAGAAACTGTAATAAAATATTCAATGCGATCAATTTTGGTAACAGAGGATTATTGTAAAATAATAAAAGTTTAATTTTCTTTAATGATTTATTCTGTAGGATAGGTTGGAGTTACTATGCATAACCAGCAGGTACAATATAAAGTTTGTAGAGGGGTATAGTGCAAACTCAGGTATACGAGGGGTGAATTTAGGGAAGGATTACACGGGAGAAGCAGTTTGGCTAGGGGTGTCGTAAGTCGTTTTGGGGGTATTTTCGTCAAGACGTGGCGGCATGGTAGGTTAGAGCTAAAGACAGCGAGTGATTGACGAGTGTCAAGTTCTGCTTATCTTATGTCGCTGCACGAGTTCCAATTATTCAAGAACATTGAGTCGAGGGTTTAGGAAATGCTACTGAAATATTAAGGATTATAGCAATTTGATAAAAGTTTTGAAATGAAGAAATATTTTTGAGATTAAATTGACTCGATGTGCTTTGATTGGGAATGCCAACGGTGGGCTAGTAAAG
Organism: Hetaerina titia; assembly: GCA_037158775.1. Taxonomy (NCBI): domain Eukaryota; kingdom Metazoa; phylum Arthropoda; class Insecta; order Odonata; family Calopterygidae; genus Hetaerina; species Hetaerina titia. The sequence goes on along the minus strand of CM073776.1, from coordinate 84,223,169 downwards.
TGTATTATTATTTGGACTTTTGGTGCTTCAAAACATGCCCATTTGTATTGTACTTTTGGATATCTGACAATACACAGCGAGTGAAATGTTTTTCAGGGTCATATCCAAATGGTATTATGCAGGGAAGTATCATCGCTTAAACCGTCTCGCCCTCTCTTACCTGCAAAAATATTTACGCCATGCCCTGTGAGTCGCCGTGATGGCGTGTGGCAAGGAATTTTAGGAGACCTTGCATGAGATAAAACAGATAAGCTGTGATTTTTTTCACAAGGTGTGTCAGTTGTAAGAAAACAAGCTTTTTAAGATTAAAATTTCTTTTTCCTGATCCTCACTTCTGTGAAAGAATAACGCGTATTTCACCAACCAGTTCTGATGTATGTTTCTGCAACCAAATTACATCTACTTCAGTCTTCCAATGATGCGTGGGATATTAATAATTCGTTCCGTGCGTACAATTATAAATCTCGAGAGACCTATACATTTTCTCGAGTCACGATCCCTAGCTCTCTTTGGGTCCCCAGAGACTATTATTACTGCTTCTCCTGAAATACCATCGTACTCGCTTTCTTCTTTCAAATTTTATCCAATAATTATGCCATCTTAGAGTCATCTCATGTGTTCTCCAGATGGAACTTGTTGATTCTAATGGGAACAAAATCGTATAGTGCCTGCACATGAGTTTTCTCTCACTTGACTGTTCCTGGGAATTTTCTGTATATATTCGCGGCGCGAGAATTCATCTCATTCTCCAAATAGGGTAAATTATTGATCATGTGATGCATGTGGATAATGTTTCAAATTCAAAATAATTATTCAGAATTTGCGTGCTAATGAACCGATTTTCCCATTATTGCATTTTCATTTCGTTGCATTAATACCCAGTGGTGTGCTGCCGAGGAAAGCGAATTTAATATAATATTATTTTCACTTCCAACCTTTATTCCGCCAGTAATATATTTCTTTTTGTCGATTTTTCTTCGTGCAATTTCACAGCAATGTTTTTTAGTATATACACATATAAATATTAAACCTGAAACCCCATTTTTTTACATTAGTCCGAAAGATTTACGGAATCGGAAGAGCACCGTGATAAGCAATAAATTTCCTTTTCATCAGTAAATAATCTAATTTTTCCACTGGTGTGAGGGTAGCTATCTATTGAAATTTTGCTTTTGACGCTCAGGAAAAATTAGTCCAGGGTATTAAGTTGCGCTCTCAGTAACAATTTTTGCATTTGGGTATTTTCCCTTTGGCAGTTCTAACGTTTTCCCAATCTTAAGACGAAAATGATGCTGAATATTCCTCTAAATATTCAGCTAGAATTCAATCAAGTCGCTTTCCAGTTTAATGTGGGCTTTACTTATAAATCTGTCTGCTGTTATCCAAAACGCGTTGAGTCTTTCCTTAGTCTAGTTTACCCTTATTAACTTAGAAACTAATTTAAATTTTCAAGGTAAATGATGTTCTTTGCCGCATTACCAGTGTTTACCATTACCATAGCCATATTTAATTTTTTAAGGAACATAATACTCATCTCCCATATGATATTAGTATTACCTTCCATGATACACTGGCTTCCATCTGTACCGAGGAATTTGGTTGTCTGATTAATTAATTCTGCTACTGAAGTAAATTAAATATTCCTGTATCTCTATCAATAAGCATGCCTTCATTTCTTTCCAAGTTTTTAATGGTATCATGCTTAGTGAATTGTAACCTGCTGCAAGATACGAAATTAATATTAGCCTAGACGATTCATTAAATAATCTTTGTCATTAAATTTAGTATTTTTAAACAGAAGAAAATAAAAAAGGATTTTCTTTAAATCCTGTCGTAAAATATGGACGAGCGAATTAATATACTTAGGTATTCTCTTCGAAGTCAGGGTCGATAGGACTTGTTGGTCGTGCTTCATCGGACGCTAGACCCGAGGGCTCCAAATACCTGGAAACTGGGGCCTTCTGAGGTTTAGGAGTACGGCATCTGAATTCTTCATGACGACCTATCTCGCTGGAGTGATAAACCCTCCGGATTCATGCTAAAATCATGTACCAATCAACTAGATTCCTGGAAATAGGAACAGGGGTGATGTGGTCAAGAGAAGTACATATGCACCATAATTCTTCATCCTAGGTTCTACGTTTTACATTATAAATACACTCGGAATTACACAGCTCTATTTCATCCTTCGGGCAGTACTTCTGTAGATGGCGTCTCAAAGGTAACGGAGACATTTAAGCAACTCACGTTTGAAATTTACGCATGCGTAATGGGATTTAACATAGAATCCTATCTGGTGACCTCATGAGTACGAGAAGAAAGAAATGGCGCCGACAATGTTAACAGGAGAAATCACGCGTGTAAAAGTGCTGTCATCGCGGGGAAACTCTTGGGTCTCCCTTTCTCTCGTACGAATTTATGATCGATTCGCATGCATTGAAAGTCTACATACTATTCATCCAGGTAGTACACAGGTATTGAGTGGTCTGTTTATAATATTCATGCATATATCGCGGAATCAGATACGTAAGAGAGGCATTTGAATCAATTTTCCTCTCCGTGGTTAACACGCATTTCACTCAACGAGGATCATGATCAGGATCAAGGTTATTCGAATTTGGAAACAATTTTCCCAATTATAAAGCTTACATCTGTGGAAAATTAAATCAAATGGGATAAATTAAACCATCAGTGGAAAATTCCGTGGAAAAGTACTCTCTCTCTTTCATTTCACGGATATCCCGGTTATGTATTACGAGAGTATTCTATTTTAATGTAAAAATATTTCGCTTGGGCAAAACTGTAGTGTCATATGTAATTTGTGTCCTGATTATATCACAGCAAACCAAAGATACACGATTTTTGGTTCGTGTCTGCTCGAATCCATGTGTGTGCCGTCCAGGATGATAATGATGATCCGACCAATCCACCGTTGTTTACGATGACCGTTGTTTATTTTATTTATCTTTGCTCACTCTTCCGTGCTAACTGCCGTATTCTTTTCTCTTCTCTTCCCTCTCCTTCCTTTCTCCCACTCCACGCACGCATAAAACGTCCCTCGCCTTTGTAACCCTCTCGTCTCCGGCCCTTGAACTTCAATCTTTTATCCGCCCCCCTCCTCTGCCGCTTCTCCTTTCTCATCTCGCCTGCCTCCCCCTTCCCTTCCCCTCCCTAACCCCGAAAACAGTCCCCGAAAGGCAATGGTGAGTCCCGCCAGGTGGCAGTCCGTACGTGGGCGGGAAAAATCTCCCCCTCCGCCGGCGGCGGCGCTGGCATCGCCGACGGGGCGGAAAGGGTTGAGAAAGGCAGCGGAGGCAAGAGGGGAAGGGGGGCCCGGAGCCGCGGAGGGGGCGGCGGCGAGAAGGGCGGGAGGGGCACCAGCGGGGGAGGCGGCAGCAAGGGGAGCTCCGGCGGGGGGGAGCCCACCTCGAACCAGGCGGCGAGGAAGTCGGGGAGGAGGGGGTGCGGCCCCTCCAGGTCCAAACCAGTTCCCTCCCTGCCCCGCCCGCCGCCCTCGTGCACCTCCACCTCGTCCTCTTCCACCTCCTCCACGCCCTCCTCGCCCTCTCCGCTCCCCTCCGAGGCACCCTCCTCGCCCCCGCCCCCGACGCCCCCTCCCCGACCCCCCCTCTCCTCCTCGCAGTCACTTACCTCCTCCTCGGGCCGCCGCAGCGGAGGCCGGCCGCCACCTCAGCGCCAGTGTTCATCAGGAGTGTCTCCCGGAGACAGGTCACCGTCCGCGGCGAGGGAAGGCGGTGGAGGTGGCGGAGGTGGTGGTGGTTCTTCGCGGGCGACCGGCGGTTTCGGCTCCCAGAGGCGTGGGGGCATCTCATCGAATTCACCCTCCTCGGCCATCGGTGGTGTATTGGGCGGTGGTGGTGTCGGTGGTGTTGGTGTTGTTGGTGGTGGTGTCGAAGGGATCTACCCGGCTTGTGAAGTGAGTGTGTGGGGCGAGGGGGAGGGCCGCGGCGGCGGACGGGGCTGCGGAGGGAGCCGGGAAGAGGACTGCTGCGAGAACGAGGGGGATGCCATGGGGACGAGGTGAGTACGACGCGACGATAAACATAAACAATCTCGCCGGAGGGATGAATGAAACCACCCCCGCTCACCTTTCCCCCGGCTCTTCGGGGAATTTTCATCCCTTCACACCGCTGACACTCACTTCGTTAAGCATAACAAACACTCTATAATTGCCTCGTCGCCGTTTACGAACTCCTAATTTAAATCACCGTCGGTTCTGTCACCCAACACCTGTCATTTGTCTCGTGTCCACCCTGAAATTAATTTGTCTACAATATTTGTGTCTTTTAATTGTACGTACGCATGCCATCCCTGATCCTATAAGTCAGCGCGAAGGCCAGAGACAGTATAGCCATATATGCGAATGTTAACAATTATTACTTTTCTAACCGACGAATTCACAGGAAACTGTATTAAATGTATCACCGTCATTCCCTATCAATCACATACGTGTAGTATTAGTACATGGTAAACGGATATAGGTACTGGATGGTCTAGAAACTGACAATAGTCCATAAGGTCTTAGGCGTAGTTCTCAGGATTGGCCAAAGGTTCTCTTACTCCCACAATGTTCAGTACAGTTCAAAATAGGCCAAAGAGACCATCCTGTGGGTTGTTAAATGGTTATGGACTGGAGAAACTCAATAAGACTGTCCTGGTACTCTTATCGATGGGTGTTATTTATTACTTCTCTATAGACCATACGTATTTTTCTGATGGGCCTAGCAATTTTAAAGTGTCCGTGTGCTCCCAATTATCTAGCACTGCCTCGCTTCTAAGTCCTTTTTAACGTCGCTCTTAAGCTCATAACGGCATACGTTACAATGGGTCATTTTTCAGCTCCACATTTTTTCTACCTCCTTTAATGCCATGAAAATAGCCATTCTATTCAAGCTCATTTTTTGTTATTCCCAACTCTCTACCCTCTATCAGTCTTCAACATTCCATTACCTCAATAACTCCTGCATCTTTTAATCCTTTGAATTTCTCGCAATAGCTTTCTCCCCTACTCTCCCTTAAAACTTTTAGTTTTTTCTTCTTTTTTGTCCATTTTAATTTCCATCATTTTCTAGATTTTTGCCTCAAAACTCTTCTGTGATTCTTCTTATTTCCCAACGTTTATGAAATGGGTAGTATCATCATGTCAATTCTTTATCTGAAACAAACCTCGTGGAAATGGTGTAGAGTACCCCAAGATAATTATAGGACGCACCTTAATGTAATAATAGTTGACGGTACGTGATTTGCAATGAAAAAGTTTCAAATTATGGTTTAAGTAATACTTTTGCTGATTAAATTAAGCGTTTTTTCTTCACAACGATACGTTTATTGGTTTAATCTGCGAAATGAATTTCCTCTCTGAAACTCATTTTCCCTTAAATGGCGTTGTCATAAAAAGTATGTTGGTTTCAACATTTAGGGATCTTCTCCCAAAAGATCTTTTCCTTTTTTCTATCCATTCCATATCAGAGACTGAATTAATTCCATCTCTTGGAGAAAGTCATACGGGAACGCAAAACAATGAGATATTCCAATGATCAAAATCTATTTTTGACAATGCATGCAGGAGGGAAGATCCAAATCGCAGAAATCTTAATTAGTAAAAGAATAATTTTTTTTTATTTTAAAACAGCCGAGTCTTGAGATGTTATTTGATGACACCGTCAATGAGATAAGGGACTGCCTCATAACATGTTCAGCTCAGAGTGAAAAGCGTTTGAGAGAAAGCTGGGATATCAGTAAGACGATGTTCTAATCAATCGAGGGAATCGCAACCATATGAATTACTGCTGACCATGCTTAGTAGATTTAATTTTTCCCTGCGTATCTCGGCGTATTTCCCCTTCTATCGCCGGAGAAATTATATTTTTATTTGATGGACTATATTCAATAGAATTTATCAAAAAGTCTGAATACTTCTCCTATTTTCCTCTATTTTCATGTTCCCGGGATTCACGACGTCATACTGCCCTCGCCCGGGTATCTTATGGGTTCATTCAATTAATATTTCTCTACAATTGAAACTGATTACACAATAGAATTCAGAGCTGCAATTAGGAGGAAAAATTACTAGGGGTAAAATGGTCATGTTTTCCTTACAATTAATTGGAAGCTAAAAAACTATTTTTTTATTTTAGAACGATACCAGTAATTATGATTATGAGAATTCAGTTAGGTCATGAAGGGCGTATGGCTTCATCATTTTTTTACTGAACAAAGATCGCTGGGACCTTTGATTCAGGTTTCATAAACGTACCCGTCGAGTACCAAAGGTCCTTTCTTCCCAAGTGCCCTTCTGCGTTGACGAACATTTTTAATGGGCAGCTTTGCCGTACCATTTTTTTCTTTCCTATTATCCTCACCACGGTGGTAAATCGCCCCAAATTTTCATGCCTTTCCTTAAAAAAAAGTACTTATACACTGCACTTGCACGCGTTAACCTTCCCAAAGAGCCTCAATTGGCGTTTAACGAGGTAAAATTATCTTGAAAAATAAAGGTTATTTTTCAATGCCCTACACGAACTTGAATCGATATTCGTTGGTCGTTTAAATCCACCGCGAAACAATGCCTATTTTTCAAAATAATCACGTCGCTAGTCTCGTACCTAAAAACACGATCACAACAGGCCAGGCGGAACCTGGATTCGAACCTGCTGCCCTTGGACGGTGAGCCCACTACACCGGCCAGACAGACGACCCCGGCCTGCTGCACGTCGGGGTCGGTATGCCCACGTTTCCGGTGAGAGGGTGTGGGAGGGTGAGGATCGCCCCACGGAATCGGTCCTCGATGGAGAAGATGATGGAAGATACAGCCGCTTCTACTCCTGAAGTTATAACCATTAACTGCGGCATCCATTGAAACTTTTACTTTTGTTTTGGAATTTTCGGTCTGTGTTTCATCAACTCAAACCTGCTTCTTTATTCTTTCTCATCTTAGTTCTCTTTCCGATATAATTCTCTCTCGGTCTTCCTTTTCTTGCTATGCCATTGACTTCCGTTGTCATCTCAGGCTGACCCTGCATGTACTAAGGTACGAGGCTACGACGGCTCGTATATCTTCTTTTTCGGAAATCTATGGATTTTCGTCTCAATCCACCGTTGACGAATATTAAAAAATTGATTAAAATAATGTAGAAATATTTCCGTTCGTTTTCTTTTTGAAATTTATAAGACTGAATGTTGAATTTTAAATTTTCACACGCTTAATCTGTTGCAAATTATTTATCACACAAAAGTATGAACCTCTTGAAGTCTTGTTCCCAACACTCGAGTCGATTTTTCATTCGGAAGCATTCATGTCTGAGAAACTTGGTGGCGTCTTTTATGGAATGGTGATTTTCGTAAAAAATGCACTTGCATCGTTATTTTCATTAAAACTGCGGTTTTCTTGTGCTTTTGCCATTTTTCCGTGACTGTAGGCAATTTTTAAGGATTCCCTCCCTCCCTTTAGATGACCTCTGTCCCCATCGCTCCTGAACGTTTGCAGTTATGGTCGCAGTGGGAGGAAAACACCACCGCAGTCCCTCATAGCACAGAAACACGAGTGTAACTCAACCTGTTTTCTAGCCTTACATTACAATATTTCTACTGCAGATCTGCGGTGACGCACCGAGAGCCTTACTAGTATACCGCATACACCAGGTGTGGTCAAGCATCGGCTGTAGGAATTCACATTCACCAGCGGAGAGATGATCCGATTAAGTTCTCAAAACTTTTTAAGCCATTAAATCCTTCTGAATCCAAATTTACGGCAGGTAATAAAAATTAAACTTCTCCCGGGGAAATATGTCATTGGTTTTCACATAAGTTAGGAAAAATATTACTCAATTCTGTAAAAAAATGACACTGCTGTAAGCTTGATGTCATAAACCAAATCTCTAGACTTCAAAAGTCAAAAGTTAGCGTATTATATTTTTTTAATGTGATGGTGTTTAACGTGATAGCACATGAATAATAATATATCTCATATTGAAAATGAGTCTTAGAAACCAGGGGAAAGTACGAGTAAATCTCTATCTCTCCATTTTGGGTGAGAAATTTAACTCTGTCTTTTTAAATGTAAGTTGATTAAGAACTAAAAACTTACTCATGCAATAGTGAGGTGGCATAAAAGTTTCTTTTCCTTTCAACCAATATGTTAGATTTACATTTTATTTGTGTAACCATGGAGTGTTGAATAAATAATTCAACATACGAGGGACAGAATCTCTCTATGAGATTAATACCCATGATCTTCGGGAAGTTTATAATTATTTTCTGTCGGAATAACTTCTAGGCAGTGTAATTCAAATTCAAGGATTTGGCGTACTTCGGTGCGTACGTGTGGGCATATGATGGCTAGAAATCACCAACTCTAGCTTGTGTATACTCTGTGCGATACCTCATGCTGATTTTCTACGACTTTGTCCGTATCTGTCAAAAAAATTAGCATTATATTTCTATTACCCAAATAATTACTCCGTTAATTGTAGATGCGAGGAGATTTCACGAAATGCGGAGTGCCATGAACTGATCTTTAATTTCTGTCAAAAATATGTCCTAGGTGGGACTTCATTCATGGGTGGATTGATTGTAATTGAAGTGTATAAATTTCTTAACAGAAGGTTTAATAAGTGCATGAGTCAGTAAAATCAAATTCTCCTATTTCAAAATGTCCCGAAGTGGATTTGCCAATCTGAGAATATGCAATATGCACAAACGCAGTAAGATATTGGGCTATTCCATTGGGATTTGCGGATTTTAGGACGTACTAATGTTGACCAAAAAAATTATTGGCTGGGTAGCGTGTTGTTTCTCATTTTAAACATCTCCTGTTGACATTATTTTTCCCGACTTTCATTTTTATCAAGAAATAAGAGTTACCATGAGGATATCTTATTGTTTACTTGGGTTCAGTTATCTTGGGTTCAGCTTATGTCCCTTCCCCTAAAAACAGTTTAATATGGACGTCCTCCAGTATTAGACATTCATTTCTGGAAATGGAAATTCCAAGACGGCCTTGGTAAACCATTTGAATGAGTGGATTTTTACTCGGTAGACACTGAAGCGCTGACACTCCTGTCAAAGATCATGCATTGTCTTTCAAAAGACAAATACCATTCATTTTTCCATTGTGTAACATGAATGCCTTATTTCCAAAGTGTAGAATTCTTATGACTCAAGAGCGAATTTCAGAAAATATCCGAGATGAGTCTGAAAGGATTAAATCCTTTTAGCGAGTTTCTTATAACCGGCATTAGTAACTTAGCGAAGCTGCTCTCTCGCTTTCGATGTTATCTTTGGTTATATAATTCAAACATTAATTAGTACAGCGACGAATGGGACTCTTGTGCTTTAAATCCACCGGCCTGCATGCAAAGCAAGACACTTTTCCAAGTCCTTAATGACTACTCAAGACATGGGAATGGAGACGAAGTTTCTTGGCGGACTGCTTCGCCTGGAATTAGCAGAGCGTGGAGATGCGAGGTGACGATGACAGCCACTGCGTCGGATCCGCTGTGGGAAGGACGAGGGGAATGGCAATCTTGTGAAAAATGGAGGCGAGACGATGCCATACTTAGTCATAAGGGGAAGGAGCAGATGTGAGGCTTCAAAATTTCACAAAATAATTTGAATTATACGGTTGAAACCCGAGATAAACCAAAACAAGTTTTACAAATTTAAGTCGAACGAGGAAAATATTTTGAAGCCAAAGAATTATTGCCATAAATAAAGTCAGTGTGTCTTATAAAGGAACAAATGAAAAATAAATGCACAAATAAATTCTTCAAAATGTAATGTCACCATATTCGAGCAGGTAAATAGTTCCTCAATCATGAAACCGAATTAATGCGTACCAAAGTATGCTACCTACGTAAAATTCTTAGGTTGTTATTTCTCAATATGTGACAGTTGGTATGAATGAAACTTAAGGGTATGAATACCCTCAAGGTATGATTGTAATATTTGGGGGTAACCCTATCCGCTTTATACCGTAAACCGATATACATCTACATCTACATAAGTACCCTGCGAGCCACCAAAAAGGTGTGTGGCAGGGGGTGTAGCACCATGAGGGAAGGGTAAGGGTTGAGGGGGTTGGGAGTTAGGTGAGGAAAGGTGGGGGGAACCTGTAGGAAAAAAATATATATATATACACACATACATATATATACATACATACATACACACATGTATACACATCCTCGCGAAGTCCCTAACCTGTACGTTAATACTTATTGTAATGAACTAAGTCCTGGGGAATTTTGACTACGAGCATTCTGGTCCCTTATCGTTCTTGGAAAAAATGACATTTTAAACCTGTCAGTCTTGCAGTCTATCTCTCTAGTCTTATATTCGTGATCCCTTCGACCGTTATACGTTGGGGTTCGTATTATATCCTTGATGTCATCGGAAAAGGGCCCATATTTAAATGTTTTTAATAAGTTTAATCTATATTGGAAACGCCGCTGTGTAAGAGAATCCCAACCTAAATTGTCTAGCAAAGTGGATACGCTGCTGAGTTGGTCATAACAATGTTTGACAAATCTAGCCCCCCTCCGCTGAACTCGATCTAATTCCGAAACCAAATTTATGTTATGAGGATCCCATATACTGGCAGCATACTCTAGGTGGGGCCTGACCAAGGCAAGGAAACATCGTTCTTTCACCTTTTCGTCGCATTTACCTAGCACTCTTTTCACAAATCCCAATTTTTTATTAGCACGACCGCATATTTCTCGTATGTGTTTTCCCCAGGACAGATCGTGAGTAATTGTTACACCCAAGTATTTAAAGGAATCTACCCTCTCGATATTGGTTTGTTTCACTTTGTAACTATAAGGGAGGGAATTACTCTTTTCCCAAAAATGTATTACTACGCATTTTTTAAAATTCAATTCCAATTGCCATGAATCGCACCAATTTTGAATTGCATCTAGGTCGTTGGCTAACACGACTCTGTCTTCGTGACTTCGGATGTCCCCATAAATTACTGCATCATCGGCGAAAAGACGGAGCTTGCTATTAACTACGGTACTGAGTTCATTTATGTAAATAAGGAAAAGGAGGGGGCCTATGACACTTCCTTGTGGTACCCCCGACGTGACCTTGACAGTATCGGACGATACACCGTCCAGGACGACTGTTTGGACACGATCACTTAAAAATTGTTTAATCCAGTTAATAATACTTTCGTGTATTCCATAGGTTTCCAATTTCGCCAGTAATTTGCAATGAGGGACTTTATCGAAAGCTTTCTTAAAATCTAGGAATATCGCATCAACTGGAATATTACTTTCACCGGAGTTTAATACATCATGTACAAAAAGTGCGAGTTGAGTTTCGCAGGATCTACCCTTACGGAAGCCATGTTGGTTATTAATTAATAAATCTTGGCTATCGAGGTGCCTCATCATGGAACTAACAATGATGTGTTCAAGAATCTTACAGGAAATGGAAGTCAGCGATATTGGCCTATAGTTACTGGGGTCCTCCCTGTCTCCGTTTTTAAATATGGGTGTTACCGAAGCTACCTTCCAGCCGTTTGGCACGCTTTCTTCTGCTAATGATTTCTTAAATATTATATCTAGATATGGGGCAATTTCAGCCGACAGTTCTTTATACACGCGTGCCGGTATCTCATCAGGTCCCGGAGATTTGTTGGGGTCTATGTTTTTAAGGAGTAATTCTATTCCGCGGGTGGAAATATTGATTGCTTCCATTGAATGCTGAAATATTTTCGGAAGGTTCTCGGGTGTATTTTGTGAGGATATGTTGAAAACACTCAGGAAAAATGAGTTTAATATGGTGGCTTTATCTAAACTACTCGTTACTTTATCCCCCTTTTCGATATTCAATGAGTTTACGGTGGACTTGTGTTATATGTTACATATATATTGATGACGACGGTCGTGCCGTCGAAACGTCAACTACATATATGAATGTCCTTTCTTTAGGTTTCTATGTTTTTAAAAATACGGAATCTGTGTGTTTATATGTATATATGCGGGTATACATATGTATACCCACATGGATACACACATGTATATATATATATATATATTATTTTTACCTAATCTACCGGTCAATGTAGGTTTTGGATGGGCACAACTACCAAACAAATTCGAGTATTTTGCTTATCTTAATAAAACACAACCCTACTCTGCATGGGGCCCCTCTTCATTTCTGTGTACTTCCTTCCTCCCTTCATCCCGTCCAACATCCCTATCCTATTCTTGCACTTTCCTCGTTTGTAACCTAACATTATCCCCTCTATTACATTCTTCAACATCCCACTACCAATTAGTATACGATATATATATATATATGATATTTATTAAGGTAAGCTAAAGGTTACCGGTTAAAGTAGGTTTTTGGATGGACACAACTACCATATATATATATATATATATGTATATATATATATATATATATATATATATATATATATATTAACTCTCCGAAAACTAGTAGTGTATTCAATCTTAAATACCCATCGATCTGAACCACAATCAAGCACCAGGGGCCACTTATGTTTAAGGGTTCAATCGATTAGATCCATTTTCGAACGAGGCTCTTTCATTGCTCATTGCTGATTGGCTCTTTCAGCGAGGAACTTTCATTGAGGCTCATGGGTATCCCATGAGCCTCAATGAAAGCCTCAATCTAATTGGTAAGTGACTGTCTTAGGTGAAACATTATTATTGGATATGGGGTGAAACTCGTAATACGGGAGGCAGGTAACCGAGACTGCGTTGAAAGGAAAGTTGAGGAATGCTGAGGATTTTACCGAGCATCAATTGGGATTTGTGTGTGGTGGCATGAAAACTGATTTCTAATACCTAGAAAGTTTATTAACGTATCTGTGGGATGCGCGATGAAAATTATGACCGATTGAAAGGCGAGTGATGGTGTTTATGAAAGCTAAGGGAAAAGACAGTTTTTGGCGTCTTTGAGTCAGGAGAAGTGTTTCTTAATGTGTGAAAACCTTCAAAGTTCTAAGTAGTGAACCCAAGATGACAAATGTTTTTTTTATCAACCTATGTTTATGGTAGCTGGTGATGGCAGGAAAGGTAGGACAGGCAGGATGGTGAAAACTGGCATCGACCGGCCGTGGTTTCGTGAAACAAAATTGTAGATGTAATAAGTTCAGATCTGGTGATTGTGGTTCGTGTGGTTAGGGTGTCAATGGTTTAATGGATAATTACAATTTAGAGTTTATCAATATTAAATAATTATATTTGATTAATTTGAAATGGAGTATATTCTCGAGATGATTCTTTTATGCCCCCGGTTGTCAAAATAGAATTACTCGTGCAAAAAGGGAATTAGATTATTAAGGGAAATCACTCAACAATTTATTTCTTCCTTCTAGTGTTTCCTGGTTTTCTATATCCTATTGCAACGTAAATTTTTCAAATTGCCGTCACCAATTGATGTTTTAAGCCGCGGAGTAGTCCAAAGAATCTTGAATTTCTAAAAAAAAAAACCGCGGAATCTGGCAAAATATTTATATACGTAGATTTGTAAGTAGTGTTTGAAACTCCTTAAATAAATCGGAATTAAATTTCTTTAACGATGGGAAAATATTCTTCATAGTGTTCATTTAAAAAAACACGTATATCACATGGCATCCCGATGAAAGTCATACGGTATTAATTATTTAATTAATGGACTTCTCATTCACACAAATGCGAATGTTCAGTCAGGTACATTTATTGATGTCAGAACAACAAAATCCAGGAAGAGAATTTGTGCAAAATGTTTCGTAAAAATTCTCAAGCTTAAGCACCCAGTCTTTTGTGTAGGAACAAGAATGGTGTTTTGCATTTTTTTAGAAAGCTTTTCGTGCGCTCCTTCATATTTAGGACAGCCTCTCTCAGTTCATGAAACACAAAAGTAGATCATTTTACACGGTTATTGTCTTTGTGTATTCTTAAATGCGGTTTATCCTGTAAAATGTAGAGCATCACGCTTCTGATTTACAATTTTTCAGCACCAGGACTAACTTCAATGGTGCTTTTGAAACAGGGATCAAGCTTTCAACGTCGTAAGTATGCCGTAATTTAAGTCGGCAGTCCGAAAAATGAGACGGAGAGAGAGAGAGAATTAAAAATGCCCCAGTGATTACGGAACGAACGTATTAAGTCCTCTCAATTCATAAATTTCTCAACTTCGGAGACGTGTTTTAAAATTTCTTTTTCGTCCCTTATATTTCGCACCTGGGTTGCCTGCGTGATTGCCGAGTCCAATTAGCACGTGCATAGGCGTGCAATGCATAACGTCGCACGCGCGTGTTTGGCACCCGTTGGCTGTCACACACGCGCCATAGAAAATGTGCAAGCATTCTTTCCACCACACGACACAGAATGCATCATTGTCCAGCGACCGTCAGCTGTTCCCTTGCCCGTTCCCGGGAATGTTGCGTGGTGCAGCTCGGAGGACTGGGTGTGGGCATGAGGCTAGGAGGCCAGGGAGGGAAAGAGACAGAGAGTAGGAGGATGATAGAGAGAGAGAGAGAGAGAGGCAGGGGTGAGGGCGTAGGGGGAAGGTTCGGGGGAGCAGGATTTAGGGTGCGGGGCAGGGAAAGGGACGACGGCGGAGAAAGGGGAGGGGTCCAGAAGAGACGAAACAGCTGACGAAGCTCTCGCCTTTCTCTCCCCCTCTCGGGGGAAATGCATTTCAATGTGGGGATATATGAATTATTGACAAGCCTTGTGAGTGAGTTGTGTCGTTGTTCGCGTCCGGTGCTATTGACGCGATGGTCGCATCGCTCTCAGCGAAAAACATCGTCCCGGAGTTAATTATTGGTTGCGGAATACGTATCCAGGGCGAAATTTGAGCCCGGAGACAGCGGAAATACCCCGTATATTCATTTATTAATTTGGAGATACCTTAGACTCGAGTTACGACGTCATTTCGGGTGAAAGTAAACACTAATCCCTATCCACGCCCACTGACTCATGATGATGCGTAACAATTTTCTGTCTCGTGTTGGACTTGTCAGCGTCATGGGACAACATTATGAGAACTATTTGTATGCACCGGTGGCATCGTCTATTTATAATTCTTGACATAGGGACTAGGCAAACAAAATTATTCTTATTGTTTATATTTTAAGATTGCTTAATCTTTAAGTTTTTTGTTTCTTCCATACTATCTTATCTAAACTCAATTACAATGTTTCATTATTCGTTGTGATTAATTCGTTTCGCCTCTTGGAATTAAATTAAATTTTTAAAGCATTCTACAAACTTGTGAGTAGGTTCATAAGGCAAATTAATCATTTTTTACATAAAAGTATAAAAATATAAGTTAATATGTTTTATAATTTTTTGATACGTATTTCCTTCAAAGGTTGCTAGATTTTGTTTTGTTTGGAGTCATAAAATATTTATTTGGTAGTTGTGTCCATTCATAAACCTATCTTAACCGGTAGATTACCTTATAATAAAATGCCCTTCAAGTTTTAAATTTTAAGGCCATGGAACTTCAAAATTGATTTGATTTTTAAAAATTTATGAAGTAACTTCTGCTGATACTAAATTATTTATTTGGTAAAAAAAGGAATGGATTAAAAAGCATCTAGCGATTCGTTAATTTAATTTTGGTGTACTCTATTGTCGCAATAGTTAATGAAACACGATAATACCTCAAAAGCAGTTGGTTTTATTATTTTAATATTCTTCGCAGTGCCCTGCTCGAAAATTTTAGTGACTGTGCGTGGCAAATCCAAACACGTGGAGCAACAGTTTACTTGTACTCGTATAAACCAAAAACAAAACACAAGCCACTACCCAGGTTTCAATAAATATTCACCATCCAGAAGATCAAAAGATGCTGATCGCTACTTTGTTATCCGTTATTGAGTTGCATTTTGTTTTTGTGTTAATGTAAAAATTTATGCTTATAAATTATTGGCATTGAACATGACAAAGTTACCACAGAAAGAATTAAAATAATACGCATAGCCTAGCTCTAACGTTCTCGGTGGTTAATTTAATGTGTGCTGAGCACATTTAATAAATATTTTACTAAATACTCTGTGGTAGAATAGCAAAAGAGACCCCGCACTTGACGTATATCGCGGACTTGAATTACATTTTATTTTTTAATGTCAGAAATGGTACCTGGTTCTCAAAAGTGTCGGCGGGACAGGTGGACAATAACAGCCCCCAGTCGGAGCGGACTCTGGGCGGAGGTGAAATTTCTCTACCTTTTGTTTCCCAACTTAAATGCGCCTCAAAAAAAATCTCCCAGGAAGGAAGGAGAGGAGCCTCTTTTCCCCTCCAGAAATAATTTCAACAGGTCGTATTCCGGAGGGTTGGCAACCCTTCCTCCCCCCTCCCTCACCCCCGGGGGAAAGTCACCCGGAGTGTGACCGCTCTCCGCCGCGGTTCAGCCGCATTCGCTCCCGTGCGCAGCACAAAAGACCGCACCCACACACAAACATATGAGTGGGAGAGGGTGAGGACGCGAGGGGTAGGTAGTTGGGGGGTGGGGGATAGAGCGCACACGCTCCGGGAACTTCGTGTCTCGTAGCGGAGACGAGAGAACAGACCGTCCGCCAACCCTGTTTCGAAACCAGCTGCGCTCCTCATCCTTTACCGAGACGTGTCCTTGGGTAAACGGGAGCGAACGATATACCTGCGTATAGGCATGTCGTCGTACTTGTGCAGGGCCGCCTTCGGGGGATAGGCGAGTTGAGAGGGGCTCTGCGCCCCGTTTGCAAGTCGAGATGCAATATATGCATGCGCGTGCCCAGTTGCTAGGATTCATTTGACGTGTTTTATGCGTAAGGAAACAAATGGGTTTTCGTTTAAAGAAATTTTAACAAGTTAAATGCCATTAAAACACGTAGAAAACAAATTCAGTTATTAAAATAAATACAAAAATGCTCCTTTCACTTAAAATGAATGATACGGATCTCCTGGTCATTTCTAAATTCTATGGAGCGCTCAAGTGAACTCCTTTTTATATAGGTATTTAACTATGAAGTTTAAAAGCATGCAGAAGGTGGCTGTCCTGTTTTGGTGTTGGCTGTGTTTCTGGTTGTCTTAAATACCCCTGGTTATGGATGAAAATTAAGGGTGAATTCATGGAACATCTCAAAACTTACGTCAAATGCTCCTCTCTTCTTATTCAATGAGGTGGGAAACGAGATAAGAATCATTATTTACATGATATTAATAGATTTTATAAGACTTTACTTCCGGGATTTGATTATTGTTCTATCCATTACTCTTTTGAAAATTAATGAAATATCACGCATTCATCGAAAAAAATATCGATATTCGATAAAAAGATTGTCCTCAAAAATGAAAGGTGCATGACCTATTCGGGAAATAATAATTTTTTTTATTATGTCGAAAAAATTTAAATTGTAAATAAATTGCACAACTCTTAAGAAACAACATTTGGCTGAACCAAAAGTTAACATCATACCTGATATGTCACCACTCATACCATTTCGAAGTGCATGCGTTCACAATATCAATAACGTTCGTTTTCGCACGGTTTGTTTATTCCGTCTTACACATTCATGTCATTGTTTTATCAGTATCTTGAATAATGTTAAAATAAAAACTCGCCAATCAAGCTTAACACCAGCAGTTAACCTAACCATGGTTAACATCGCGGGGGTAAGAATGAAATTGAAGATTTGCAACTCTTAGAAAAGTAAATCACTGCTCGGAGTGAAAGGAGCATATAGCTTGAACATGTGGGGCTATGACCATTATGTGAGGGTAATATTAGAAAAAGTGAACGTTCTAATCCAACAATGCTTCAATCTTTATATTTTTAAAGCCTTAATATCCCCTTTTTGATACTTTTCTATGCCGTAGACTTTGTTGAAATATTTGTACACTGGTTTTATTAAATTTTATGATTCCTCAACGCTTATTAGACCTATGAGAATTTTTTTGTTCTCTTTATACGAAATACGATGCGTAATATCCTGTCAGGAAAACAAAATCTGCTTTCACGCCAAGATTAAACTGGAAAACAAATTTGAGCGGATTGCTAGCCCGATTCCAGGCTATTTCAAATCAAACGGGTGACTGACTCTCTCGTCACTAAATCATTTGAATCTTTAAAAATTCAAACAAAAAAATTCTTTCTTTTCTACCGGAAAATCATTGTCCCAGAGTTGAAAATTGTCAACTGAAATATTGGAAAACTAAGGAAAATGAAGACCTATTACCCTTTAAAAATACTTCTATTTCAGACCTCAAGGCTCCCATCTAATGTTATAAAAAGATGCCATTGTTTACGGCTATCATCTCAGCCCACCCCAAGGAGCAGGGTATCATCATCATCGCTTGTGATCACCCCCACCCCAGGCCCCTCTTCATCTTTCTCCCTCTCTCTCGCCGGTCCCCTTCCCAGACCTCCGTGGAAATCGATCGGAAAAAAAGGCAATAGTGATTAAGTAAGGGAAACAAGAGTGGGGAGATCCTTGCTGTGGAGGATCGTCGGGAGCCTCTTGCCGCTCTAACCTCTTCCCACTCGCGCGGCCGACCTATTCCAGGGGCATTGGACGAGAGACAACGGAGGATCCGGGCGTAGGTATGGAGGCTGAAAAAGGGAGGAAAGGTCTAGGGTAGGAATTGAATTCGGTCGAGGGAGGGCGAGAGAAAATGAGTGAGAGGTACCTGGATGAAGGGCAGGAAATGATATATAGCTGGTATCCAAGTTTTCGAGATAATTGGTGGGCTAACGAAATATTTCCTCCCCACCCCCCACCCCCCAAAGGGTACAATTTACGTTCCAGACCTTTTTTGAGAAGAGAACCCCTCTCTTCATCTTTTCCTCCGTGGATCACGTGTAATGGAAATGTTTTTCGGGAAATATTTCTCCTCGCCTTCTCCCAGTGGTGTTGCTCTTCGAATACCGAAAGAAAGAATAAATTCGGAAGTGCACGCTGACCTACATGTACAGGTGTATGTGCATATGTTTGTGTATGCATATGTATGTACACGTGTATATGTGTAAACACACACATATATATCTGTGTATTTAGATAATATATGTAGACAATAATAACATAAATAGACATGTGTGTATGTATGTATATATATATATATATATATATATATATATATATATATATATATATATATATATATATATATATATATATATATATATAATATATATATATATATATATATTACTTACTAGGTAATCTAACGGTTAAGGTAGGTTTTTGGATGGACACAACTATCAAATAAACATTTTGTGACTCCCCACCTAACAAACTAATCTATATCAGGTCTCTCTTCATCTCGGTGTACTTCATATATATATATATAAAGTCACTTTATTGAAAATCCCACGAACGTGCACAATAATGTAAATGGACTAACTAGTCGACACAAACACAGAAACTGAAACACATAAAAGAGGGACTCACTGGTCCTCGAATTTTCATTGGTGCAACCACCTTTCTCAAGAGGAATTATTACAGAACTCTGGGAAGTTTTCTATGAAAGATTAATGTAATCACTATGTACTTTGTAGGAAGATGGGTTTCATGGAAAGACGAAAGTACATAGTGATTATTCAAAAGTCTTAGAGAGTGCCTTTTAATTTTTGCATTGAGTTACGTTTGTTTACAAAAATTCTCATAATCTAGGAAAAAAGAGTTTTGAGTAATTACCATTTTCATCAAACCTTTATTGTATTGGTAATATCGTTCAATTGCAGAAGTAAACTATAAATGTGATGCATATCTGTTTCCAAAGTGAGTGCATCGATTTGATATTGCGAGCCAACTCGTGTCCAAATATTCAACAAACAATATGTTGACGTTTTTTATTTAGAGTCGCATTGTCTCCAATGGAGAGTCTTAAAAGAGTGTACCGTACCAGTCATCGTATTTGTTTAGAAGCATCATTAAAAATTATTATGAATCATATAGTTAATAAATATTTTTATATCGGCAATATGTTTTAAAATTCATCGTATGAATACACGTAGATATTCTGATATGCTATATTTTTCATTTTACTCGATGCTTTCAGAGCCATGGACAGCAGAACGGAGAAATTCACATCAAAACCCGAGACTAATTTCCTTTTTGGTTCAAAGTATCTTATTGCAAGATAACGCATGAGGATAAGTTCGTCAAAAGAAACTCCCATAGCATCCAAAAACGTAAAGAGCGTGAAAACAAGTAGGAAGGCTCAGATGAAAGCGGTTATGTAAAGGTGGTGGGGTCTTTCCGATGAAATTCGATAAGGTTAGAGGGAGAAAATTTTTATCGGATGTCAAGCCACTGAAGGATGGGTTGCCCCGGGAGATGTTCCCCTCTTGTTATTCTGGGTTCAACCCTCCACCGGGACGAAAATTTCCGTTTCTCCCCGGGAACGGAATCCTATTTATATTCCGGAGAGATCTTCCAAGTTGTGACCGTGACCAAGCTGAAAAGATATGAAACTTTGATCGATTGAGAAGGATTGTGGGGTTCGAGCGAAGGGGGTAGGGTGGAGGGACGTGAACGAGGGGAAAGAAATAAGCGGCGCGAGGCGGCGGGGAAGTGGAGGAAAACGAAATGGCACGCGGAGTGGAAAGATAAATAGTGAGATCGTTATGATTTTTTAGGCGTGAGAAAAGTGAAAGGGATATGTTTCCAAGAATGACTTGTGAAAGCTTCACAACCGTAGTGAAACTGCAAAGGATGAAGACATACCGGTATCTGAGCCATCAAATACATTTAATTGATTCAATGTCATCATCATCATCTGCAGCTCTACAGCCTGGTGTGGGCCTTGGATTCCTCTATGATATGCCTCCATTCAGTTCTTGTTCTTGCTTTTTCCTTCCATCTCATTCCCATTGCCTTCAAGTCATCCTCCACATCCTGTAGCCATCTCTTCCTTGGTCTACCTCTTCTTCTAACTCCTTCCATCTTGCTATTGAGTATCAGTTTGGGCATTCTGTCATTTTCCATCCTTTCTACATGCCCCAACCATGCTAGCCGCAGTGACTTGGCAAATCTATCTCCTTCCCTTTTAGTTATTCATTTATCTCCATGTTCATTCTAATTCTCCATCTCTCTCCTTCTCTGATTGGGCCATAGATTCCCCTTAACATTTTTCTTTCGAATTTTCTAAGTGTTTCCTCATCCTGACTTGTTAATGTCCATGTTTCAGCTCCATAAGTTACCACGGGTCTAATAAGCGTTTTATAGATCTTAATTTTTGTGTTCCTTGATAGTAACATTGATTTGAGGGTTGTTACATTTCAATATAGTTCAATATAATAAAGTCAATTTTATTTCGAGAAATGTAAATTGGATTTTCAGGAAGACATTATGTATCATCCACAATCAATGTGAAAAATGCAATTTTCAGTCGAACTTTGATGATTGAAGTATTGAACTTAATAAATTGGCGGTTTTTCTGTGTACTCATTCATTCTTGGAAATTTACCTACCGCAGATCCCTAAGAATTATCATATTAAACGTGTCGATGAACTTCCTCTTGCTTCATCTGTGTTATTTCCTTCTGTTACTCGTACTTTTCTACCCGCGTTCATTCGGTCTAAAAAGCCTATCCTCTTCTTCCATACGCGTACATCATACGTCCATATATTCTCGTTTATATCAGTAGGTTCAAAACTCCACTATCTTTCCATCCTAATTCTCTATCACCTCCACCAGTCAATTTATCTGCTCTTTCCTGGATTTCCTGTACCAGCCAACTGAGTTCTTCAACTATATTCAAACCTCAATATTTCATCTCTATTTAAATTATTTTCTCCATTCTTCTCTGCAACTAAATCTCAAAATCTCATTCTGTAAACCTATATAAGGTATTATACCATAATATTATATATATATTTATATATATATATATATAGTTTTCTATAAAATAACAGGGACATTCTGTAAAATCCAGGGAAATCCTGCATCAACGACCAGGTTTCGGATCCATACAGTGCTATGCTCGTTGTAGTCCTTTTCTCAAAAGGTGCTGATATACGTATAAATGAGTGCGTATATACGTGCGCCGCCATACGGCGCACAAATATTCATTCAAACATAGAAATAGGTATAAGGAAAGGGGATAGGAAAACACATAAAAGGCGAACACAGGACATGTGGGGAAGGCGGTTTTTGAGCAAATCACGAAAGTAAAAATGTTTCCTTGACCGGGATTTGAACACCGGATCATCCACTTGCCGGGCGGATGTGCTACCATTACACCACCGAGGAAACTTAATTTACCTAGAGATCTGCGATGTTTTCAAGACGCCCAAGTGCTCCGAATCATTTGCCAAAGGAAGGCTTTTTTTGGGAGCTGTTCCACCCACCAAAGGAGAAAAAGAAAATACACACAAGAAGTGGGGACAGTTGGTTAGAAAGCATATAGTATGATATAGAATAGGAACAGTACGTTTCGTGGCACGCATAGCCAGAAGAAGAGATGAGCCACATTGGCCAGATACACATTCAAATACGAAGTCCCGCCATACGGCGCACAAATATTCATTTAAACATAGAAATAGGTATAAGGAAATTCCTTCCTTTGGCAAATGATTCGGAGCACTTGGGCGTCTTGAAAACATCGCATATCTCAAGGTAAATTAAGTTTCCTCGGTGGTGTAATGGTAGCACATCCGCCCGGCAAGTGGAAGATCCGGTGTTCAAATCCTGGTCAAGGAAACATTTTTACTTTCGTGATCTGCTCAAAAACCGCCTTCCCCACATGTCCTGTCTTCGCCTTTTATGTGTTTTCCTATCCACTTTCCTTATACCTATTTCTATGTTTGAATGAATATATATATATATATATATAGTATATATATACTATATATATATCTATATATATATATATATATATATATATATATATATATCTATATATACGAAAACTCACTGAAAAATCATATTTCGGCGGTCCTAGCCACCCTCATCAAAGTATGAGGAGTTAAGTGGCAATAGTATGTATGTATGTGTGTACATATATACACACACCTACATACATACTATTGCCACTTAACTCCTCATACTTTAATGAGGGTGGCTAGGACCGCCGAAATATGATTTTTCAGTGAGTTTTTGTACAATTCAATTAATGACTTTTATAAATTTTCTACGCTAGTTTCCGTATGAATGCGTCTACCCTAGATATTGCTGAACCCCAGCAAGGTGTAATTCTTCGAACTATATATATATATATATATATATATATATATATATATATATATATATATATATATATATATATATATTCATTCACATAGAAATACAGATAAGGAAATAGGAAAGGAACACACACAAAGGACGAACACAAGAAAGGTGGGGATGGCGGATGTGAGCAGATCACTAATGTAAAAATATTTTCCTCGACCGGGACTTGAACACCGGATCTCTCCACTTCCCGGGCGGATGCTCTAACCACTTGATCTCTCGAGAAAATGTACTTTACACTGAAATCTGCGATCGTATAAAGCGCCAAAGTGTTCCGAATCATTGCCCAGAAGATGGCGTTAGGGAGCTGTTACACCCACCAAAGGAGAAATAGACAAACACAAGAGGAGAATGGACAGTAGGTTAGGAAGCATACAACATCATAAAGTACAGGAACGGTGCGTTTCATGGCCAGAAGAAGAGACGAGCCACATTGGCCAAATACCCATGCCATCTTCTGCCATATATATATATATATATATATATATATATATATATATATATATATATATATACAGTATCAGGAGGCTGTAGAGAAAATGATGGATGACGGTAAAGAACTGAGTGCTATCGAAGAAAAATGGGAATGTATCAAGAAAGGGATATTGGAAGCCGCTAAAGACACTATAGGAACCGTTAACGGGAAAAGGATAAGGAAACCATGGGTAACGGATGAGATGATTGCGAAGATGGATGAGAGAAGAAGATGGAAAAATGTAAACACAGAGTTAGGCAAAATGAAGTACAAAGAGTTAAACAATAAATTGAGAAGGGCCACAAATAAAGCAAAAGAAGAATGGTGGAAAACGCAATGCGAGGATATGGAAAGTTTACAGAAGAAGGGTGAAATTGGTGCTCTATACAGCAAGGTTAAGTTATTATCGGGAAGTAAGAAGGCAAGAGCTGTGCTAACAGTTAAAGACAAGTGGGGTAAGATAATAGTTGAACCAGGAAAAATCCAAGAGAGATGGAAGGAATATATAGAAACACTGTATGGTAAAGAACTTAGGCCGACAAGGTTAGACATAGAAAAGGAACATGACGTAGAAGAAGATAGCTTAGGTCCAGGCATACTCGACGATGAAATAGAAAGGGCATTAAAGGAGATGAAAGCAAATAAGGCTGTGGGGGTGGACAATATTCCTGTAGAAATGTTGAAATGGTTAGGGAAAGGTGGGAAAAAGGCCATATATGGACTGATTCGTAGTATCTATGAGGAAGGAATCTGGCCGGAAGATTTTGTGAGATCGGTGTTAGTTCCTATTCCAAAAAAGGCAAAGGCTTCGTCATGTGAGGATTACAGAACAATAAGTTTGATATCCCACGCAGCTAAAGTTATTCTCAGGATCATCAACAAAAGGATAGAGAGTAAGGCAAATGATTACTTAGGGGATGATCAGTTTGGGTTCAGGAAAGGAAGAGGTACGCGTGATGCCATTGCAGTAATGAGATCACTAGTCGAGAGGAATATAGAATACAATCAGGACGTTTTTGCCTGTTTTGTAGATTTCGAAAAAGCGTTTGATAGAGTGAATTGGGAAAAATTAATGCGTGTATTGCAGAAAATAGGAATGGATTGGAGGGACAGGAGACTGATCCGCAACCTGTACATGTCTCAGACTGCTCAGGTGCGAGTGGGGAACGGAGAGTCTGGATGGGCAGTGTTAGGAAGAGGTGTAAGGCAGGGTTGCCCATTGTCACCGGTACTGTTCAACGTATATGTAGAGGAAATGATTAAAGAGGCATGGGAAGAACTGAGGTAGGAATGAAAGTCGGAGGGGAACTCGTGAAATCGGTTAGGTTTGCTGATGACCAAGCATTAGTTGCTCAGTCAGCCAAGGGTTGCAAGCATTGTTGAGTGAATTGGAGGTTCAGTGCGATAAATATGGGATGAGAATCAATATTAATAAAACAAAGTTATGCGATTTTCCAGAAAGAAAAAGGCTAAGCTAAATATTAAAATAGGCGGGGAAAAAATAGAGCAAGTAGAGCAGTTTACATATCTCGGAAGTGTTTTGGACCAATACGGTCAAAGTGGTAGGGACGTAAGGAGAAGTATTGCGCTAGGCAAGGAGGCTTTCTCAAGGAGGAGGGAGTTGATGACGGGGACGTTGAGTAGGGATGTTAAGACAAGACTCGTAAAAACTCTGATATGGAGCGTAGCTATGTACGGCGCGGAAACGTGGTCGCTGAAGCAGGAGGATAGACGTAGATTGGAGGCTTTTGAAATGTGGGTGTGGAGAAGAATGGAGAAGGTGAAATGGACCGAAAGGAAAACAAATGAGGAAGTACTGGAAATGGTGGGTGAGGAGAGGGGTTTGTTGAGAGAAATCCTATGGAGGCAGGAAAAATGGATGAAAGGCGTATTGAGCGGTAGTGGAATGTTGAAGAGGGTAATAGAGGGGAGAATGTTGGGCAAGCGAGGTAAGGGTAGGAACAGGATAGGGATGTTGGACGGGATGAAGGGAGGAAGGAGGTACACCGAGATGAAGAGGGACCTGATATAGATTAGTTTGCTAGGTGGGGAGTCACAAAATGTTTATTTGATAGTTGTGTCCATCCAAAAACCTACCTTAACCGGTAGATTACCTAATAAATAATATATATACACACACATATTCAAACTTGAAAATCCCGCCATACGGCGCACAAATATTCATTCAAAGGGAGCTGTTCCTTCCCCACATGTCCTGTGTTCGCCTTTTATGTGTTTTCCTATCCCCTTTCCTTATATCTATTTCTATGTTTGAATGAATATATATATATATATATACCGAGGAATGAACGCGGGGAGAAAGCAATTGAATTCTGCAGGAGATGGGTTAGTCATCACTAACACATGGTTTAGACACCAAAAAAGGCGTAGGTATACATGGAAAATGCCAGGTGACTCAGAAAGGTATCAGTTAGATTATATTATGGTTAGGCACAGGTTTAGGAACAGTGTGATAAATTCGCACAGTTCCCCAGGAGCGGATGCGGACTCTGACCACAATTTAGTTGTTATGAAATGTAATGTTCGTTTCAAGAAGATAAGGCAAGGGCGGCGGGTTAAAAAATGGAATTTAGAAGCAGTAAATGAATTAACGAGGAAGGAGTATCAGGAGGCTGTAGAGAAAATGATGGATGACGGTAAAGAACTGAGTGCTATCGAAGAAAAATGGGAATGTATCAAGAAAGGGATATTGGAAGCCGCTAAAGACACTATAGGAACCGTTAACGGGAAAAGGATAAGGAAACCATGGGTAACGGATGAGATGATTGCAAAGATGGATGAGAGAAGAAGATGGAAAAATGTAAACACAGATTTAGGCAAAATGAAGTACAAAGAGTTAAACAATAAACTGAGAAGGGCCACAAATAAAGCAAAAGAAGAATGGTGGAAAACGCAATGCGAGGATATGGAAAGTTTACAGAAGAAGGGTGAAATTGGTGCTCTATCCAGCAAGGTTAAGTTTTTATCGGGAAGTAAGAAGGCAAGATCTGTGCTAACAGTTAAAGATAAATGGGGTAAGATAATAGTTGAACCAGGAAAAATCCAAGAGAGATGGAAGGAATATATAGAAACACTGTATGGTAAAGAACTTAGGCCGACAAGGT
The DNA here is from genome assembly GCA_037158775.1 of Hetaerina titia. Taxonomy (NCBI): domain Eukaryota; kingdom Metazoa; phylum Arthropoda; class Insecta; order Odonata; family Calopterygidae; genus Hetaerina; species Hetaerina titia. The sequence continues at coordinate 84,196,368 of CM073776.1, read as the reverse complement.
TAGACATAGAAAAGGGACATGACGTAGAAGAATATAGCTTAGGTCCAGGCATACTCGACGATGAAATAGAAAGGGCATTAAAGGAGATGAAAGCAAATAAGGCTGTGGGGGTGGACAATATTCCTGTAGAAATGTTGAAATGGTTAGGGAAAGGTGGGAAGAAGGCCATATATGGGCTGATTCGTAGTATCTATGAGGAAGGAATCTGGCCGGAAGATTTTGTGAGATCGGTGTTAGTTCCTATTCCAAAAAAGGCAAAGTCTATATCATAAGAGGATTACAGAACAATAAGTTTGATATCCCACGCAGCTAAAGTTATTCTCAGGATCATCAACAAAAGGATAGAGAGTAAGGCAAATGACTACTTAGGGGATGATCAGTTTGGGTTCAGGAAAGGAAGAGGTACGCGGGATGCCATTGCAGTAATGAGATCACTAGTCGAGAGGAATATAGAATACAATCAGGACGTTTTTGCCTGTTTTGTAGATTTCGAAAAAGCGTTTGATAGAGTGAATTGGGAAAAATTAATGCGTGTATTGCAGAAAATAGGAATGGATTGGAGGGACAGGAGACTGATCCGCAACCTGTACATGTCTCAGACTGCTCAGGTGCGAGTGGGGAACGGAGAGTCCGGATGGGCAGTCTTAGGAAGAGGTGTAAGGCAGGGTTGCCCATTGTCACCGGTACTGTTCAACGTTTATGTAGAGGAAATGATTAAAGAGACATGGGAAGAACTGGGGGTAGGAATGAAAGTCGGAGGGGAATTCGTAAAATCGGTCAGGTTTGCTGATAACCAAGCATTAGTTGCTCAGTCAGCCAAGGGGTTGCAAGCATTGTTGAGTGAATTGGAGGTTCAGTGCGATAAATATGGGATGAGAATCAATATTAGTAAAACAAAGGTTATGCGATTTTCCAGAAAGAAAAAGGCTAAGCTAAATATTAAAATAGGCGGGGAAAAAATAGAGCAGGTAGAACAGTTTACATATCTCGGAAGTGTTTTGGACCAACACGGTCAAAGTGGTAGGGACGTAAGGAGAAGAATTGCGCTAGGCAAGGAGGCTTTCTCAAGGAGGAGGGAGTTGATGACGGGGACGTTGAGTAGGGATGTTAAGACAAGACTCGTAAAAACTCTGATATGGAGCGTAGCTATGTACGGCGCGGAAACGTGGTCGCTGAAGCAGGAGGATAGACGTAGATTGGAGGCTTTTGAAATGTGGGTGTGGAGAAGAATGGAGAAGGTGAAATGGACAGAAAGGAAAACAAATGAGGAAGTACTAGAAATGGTGGGGGAGGAGAGGGGTTTGTTGAGGGAAATCCTATGGAGGCAGGAAAAATGGATGAAAGGCGTATTGAGCGGTAGTGGAATGTTGAAGAGAGTAATAGAGGGGAGAATGTTGGGCAAGCGAGGTAAGGGCAGGAACAGGATAGGGATGTTGGACGGGATGAAGGGAGGAAGGAAGTACACCGAGATGAAGAGGGACCTGATATAGATTAGTTTGCTAGGTGGGGAGTCACAAAATGTTTACTTGATAGTTGTGTCCATCCAAAAACCTACCTTAACCGGTAGATTACCTAATGATATATATATATACATATTCAAACTTGAAAATCCCGCCATACGGCGCACAAATATTCATTCAAACAGAAATAGGTATAAGGAAAGGGGATAGGAAAACACATAAAAGGCGAACACAGGACATGTGGGGAAGGCGGTTTTTGAGCAGATCACGAAAGTAAAAATATTTCCTTATCCGGGATAAGGAAATATTTTTACTTTCGTAAACAGCTCAAAAACCGCCTTCCCCACATGTCCTGTGTTCGCCTTTTATGTGTTTTCCTATCCCCTTTCCTTAAACCTATTTCTGTTTGAATATATATATATATATATATATATATATATATATATATATATATAACTTTTGGACGGCACAATAGAACACAGAATAAAACAGATAACACGTAAAAGGACACTCACACTCTAGATTATTTAAGCTTTCGGCCTGCTCCGAGGCCTTTTTCAGGTCAGACTGAGTCAGTCTGAGTCAGTCTGACCTGAAGAAGGCCTCGGAGTAGGCCGAAAGCTTAAATCATCTACAGTATGAGTGTCCTTTTACGTGTTATCTGTTTTATTCTGTGTTCTATTGTGCCGTCCAAAAGTTATATTGCTCTCGTGAGTACTTCCGCATCATCTGTGTGTATATATATATATATATATATATATATATATATATATATATATATATATATATATATATATATATATAACTTATGGACGGCACAATAGAACACAGAATAAAACAGATAACACGTAAAAGGACACTCACACTTTAGATGATTTAAGCTTTCGTCTATATATATATATATATATATATATATATATGTTTGTGTGCGTGCTTTATGCATGTTATATACTTTTCGACTTAGCGTCTCGATGATCAACAGCTATATAGCATGCTACTTTCGCCAGTTCTTTTTTATGAAGACATGTATTAAGACCGTTATTTCTCAAGTTATATCACCAATAATGGATCAATAAGTTTCGCTGGTCCATTAAAATTTGCAGTAAACACTTTTACCGAAACATCATGTCTGAGGCGTAAAACTTCACTCTTATCATCATACCGGGACTAATGGATGGTTAATTAAAATAAACATCTGCTCCCTCAACAGCAGCAAACACCGGCATTGGAAATAATTGTCGCCCTGCGCTCGTGCGCCGTTGAGGAAAGTGGAAAGGGAGTAAGGTAACATTTAAAAAGTGGTGGTGTAAGTGAATTCACTCGTCGGTGGGAGGATCGAGGAGTGAGAAGCAAAGGTCATTTTTGTCGCGTAGACATTTCCTGTGAGTAGATAAGACGCGTGGGAGCGCGGGAAACGAAAGAACGGTAAGTAAAGCGAAGGCATAAAAGACAGGAGCAGAAGGTATGTTCCCTCTGCGGAGGCGTCGAATGATACAGAGAGCGAGAGGACGAGCATTCTACATTCGAAAGGACGAGGAGAGTAGCATACTTTCTCGGGCAGAAGAGTAACGTACTCTTTCAATTCTGCACGCACGAACACGGATCCGTCCCTTATCTTAACTAGGAAATTTCAGCGGGAATAATTAAGTGGTTGAAATTTCTCCTCTTTGTCTACGGTCCAATGGCATCCTTCC